>VXBB01005092.1:165505-294725 GCA_013399915.1 Illadopsis cleaveri | reverse complement strand
GCATCTTGGGACGGGGGGCTCACCTTGAGGTTCACCCGGGGTGCCCCGGCCGCGCCTCGCCGGACCGAGTGCCCCTTCCTCGGCGCCCGTTCTGTGCTCGGCACCGCCGCCAGGCCGGGACTCCCCGGGCGCCTTCCCTGCCGCCCCTGTGGGGGCTCGGCCCTGTGGCTGCCCGAAGCCCCCAGGTGCCGCTTTCCCCGCGGGTTTGGCCGCCGCTCGCTGACAGGCTCAGGACCCCCGGTGCTCCCTTTTCACGCACACGCTTTCTGCTGGGCATGGTCCCTGCCATGCTGCTAACCTGCAGGAGCCTCAGCGCCTTCCATTCCATGGGAGATGTGCTCTTGCCGACAACTACTTCTGGTGATTGAGGACTCGGTGAAGAGTTAGGGGACAGCTCTCTCTGCCCTCTGCTGCTCTTGGAGCCTGCTTAGGGGACCAAGTTTGGCTATGGTCATCCTTCCCTTATGCTTCAAATTCTGGGAAAGACAGATGCAGAAATTATGGCTCTGTGTTTGTCCACTTTGTTTGGTTTGGGTTTTTTTTTGCAAAAGTTTGTTGACTTTTACTTCTGTCTAGATTTTCTGGCAAGGAAAACGAGCTGATGCTCTTTTTTTTTATTCTCGATGTAGAAGCCCTGGAACCTTATGTAAACTTGGAAGTGAGAAGGTGTTTTGGGCGGCTTCACCTGCTGAGGGTCCCAAAAATAGTTGTGAACTTTCTTAGGAAGGAGGAACATAGTTACAGCACTTCCCTGCTTAGCATGGCTTGAAACCCTTCTGCAGGAGAAGAGAACTGAATTCAAGCCTTAAACATCCTGCACAAAGAGCTTGCTCATCAAACTGCCCATGGAACCATGGTTTGTCAGGGGAAGATTTGCCACTGCAACTATCATGTTTATTTATACAATCGTGTAGAGGCACCACACCAATGGTGGGGCTTGGCCCTGTCACTGCTCCCTAGGCCTGCTTTTACAACTGCTGTTTGCAGATGTGGGACATGCTCCATCATTGTGACTCCTGCTAGACTTACAAACATCTTGATCGCTCAGTTCTGAGGTGCTTCTGCAACAGAACATACTGAACATGAAAGCAAAATCCAGCAGTGAATCAGATACAATTTTAGACAGCAGGCCAGCATGTCAGAGACACTTCTTAGTTGTCTGCATAAGCTCCATTTTGGAGCCTCTCATGGTCATTAGTAGATCTGGCACTGTATTGACAGATTGGGAGGCTGAAGCTTTTGGTTTACCTAGAAAATACCTGGACAGGTGCCTCCCTACCAAGCTGCACCCACCTGACCCTGGGGCGACACTCATACATTTTCATTACTTACCTTTGAGATTTTCTTCTGACATTTCCAAGGAAAGGCTTGGCTCTTGCCTGTGGGTGGGGAGAAGGGGATAGGCATTAGGAACTGGGTCAAAATTCCAGTACCTGAAATCACCTATTAGTTTCGTTTTCACTCCTTAACAGCATTTGACTCCTGAACAGCAGTACACCGTACCATACCTGGCTTTCTTTCTATGTGGCAGTGAAGAAGCATCATCAATAGGACACTTAAAGAAGACCTCCAGACCACTTCTGCACTATATTGCCCCTTGAAGTGCTACCTAGCCAGTGTAGTTGATTTGGCACACTACCAGTTTGGGCCATCTTTTCCTTGGGGTCATTGATGCATTGTCATTCCTGCATAATACGAAACCATAGCATGCAGCTGTGGTGCTGTAAAACCTGGATTAATGTCTCAGTGTCATTGTCAGTGATTTAAACGGAGAACAAATCCATAGGGATCAAAGGAAATTTTATTACATCAAGCCAGGCAGAGATAGTAGTATTCTGTATTGGAAATGTTTGTGTTCTCTTTACATAACAGGTATCAGTGAGATTAGTTTAAGAAAAATTAGGAGCGCTCTGTTTTCAGTATCTACAAGCAATTACAAACTCTTTGAGACCTTGGCAGGGTGACTGAGAGAAGCAGAGATAACATACAAGGGAACTTCACTCCTGCCAGCAGGTGAAATCCCAGTCAGGCTTTGATACCTGAAAATTCCTGCTCTTTGACTTGTGTGTCCCACTCTAGGTCATCCCAGGAGTAATCTTGAATCGTTAGTTTGCAGATCTGCAACCATACGTTGTCTTCCCCTCAGACAGCAGCTGTAGTGTGATTGTGGGCTGCTGCACAGCAGTCGAATTCCAAGGGTGGGTAGCATGAGATGCATTGAAGGGAGAAGGATGAGCCTTCGCTAAGCAGTGCAGGGCATTATGTGAATACTTGCTGCTGTGGACATCACAAGGCCCTCCTGCTACATTTTTTTACTTTGAGAAGCAGGGATTGTTTTACAGCAGGGAGTTTTATTATGGCCATTTTCAGAACAGGACAACAGTCACAGTGAGGGAAGGCCGGCACGCAGAAAAGCTTTAGCAGGTTCCAGTTAAGAGTCCAAGGGTCTGAAAGCTCTTTGCTCCTGCTGCTAGATATGACAGCTTGCTCTCAAACATATTCCTGCTTCCAGTAATAGACTGCGTGTATCTTAACACAGAGAAGCAAATCTTTGCTCCTTCACAGCTGCCGCAGCCTAGGGCTACATTTGTTGGGAAAACTAGGATCCCAGCAGTGGACAGTCCCCAGAATGGGAAAGAATGCCATCTCTCATCTGTTTTTTCTTTCTGTGACATCTCCACCAGGAGTTCTTTGTTGGTGTGGTTCAGAGAAGTGGTCAAAAGGGTTTCATACTTTTTTGAAGACCACTCCCTTTCAGAGGGGCAACACTGAACACAAGGTGTATGAAACGGTATTTCTGTTGACCTTCCATCTGTAATTACAGAGCCCTCATACCCTCTGCTGTCATGTCCCCTGCCTTTATGAGATCTCTTTAAGAGATAAGGCAGTGACCCCATTAAAAAGGGGGGCGGGGGGAACAATAACTATGGGGTGAGCAAAGATCAAGATCCACTATACCCCGTCAGGCTTGGCTAAGCTTCTGGCATGTTTTTCCCTGCCCCTGGCTGAGGGATACAAACATTTTGCATTCTTGACAGCATTTAGTATTTTTCTGAAGCCTTCCAAGTCATTCAAATAGTGTTGAAAAACATGACCAAAGCTCCTCAAAGGACTGGTGAAAATGAAGGCTCCAGCCTCTACCACTGCATATAAACAGATTCACCTTCCTTTAGAGCGATGGTGTCCCGGGCTGCAGAGGCAAAGGGCACGAGTACACAGCATTCCCGTCATTTCAAGTGCCTCAGTGCTATGCCTGGACAAAATTCCTGTGCACTTGGCACTTCCGTAAGTGGGAACTCTGGCTGCTCAGCCTTCCTCTGTACTGAGCTCAAAGTGCCTTGAGAACTTAAAAACTGTGGATCTTTTGTGTTTTCCCAGAGAGGAGGTGGATGGAGGCTTACAAGAGTCATGCAGTGAATCAGATCAATGTGTGGGATTTAGGGGAGTGTGGTTCCTGTCTGACTGCTCGGAGATGGGGTTTTACTTCTGGTTCACAGATCCCCAAAGACTACTTGGAGGGGGGCGATGCTGTGAGAGCACCAGAAAAAAAGCCATTGCCAGTAGATTGAAATACAGAATTCAAGGATTTGTACTCCAGGAAAAAATGCTTAGAAACCCATAAACCAAAAAAAGAAAAGAAAGGATTAATATCTTGCTCTAAACAAATCTGTAACATGCATTTAAGTGACAGTTCTTTTTTAAAGCCAATACTCATAACCTATCATTCCGGTTTTAGTTACCAACACTGTTATTAATTCACCCTTCTTTGCCAGTGAGTTATCTGGGAGATAAAGCACCTTTGAAATCCCTAGACTCCCTGGAACCACAGTGTATATCTGTGTGTGCACTTTGCCATTCCAGAGCAGATAAACTGAGTGCCATGTAACTTATGTGTGGTCTGGAAATCATTTGAGCACTAGTAGCTGTATGGGAATAAATCTAAGAGAGCATAAGGTTTAGCCAAAAATGTCTACATGTACTCCTTTTTTTTTTTTCTTTCCCATTTTCTTCCTATTTGCATCTGCCTATATTCCATGGCAGGGAGGCGGTTCCATCTAAGTATAGACAAGCTGGTGAAAAATGTCAGATTTTTGTTTTAATCCACACTTTGACTGTTTTCTGCCTAGCTGAGGAGACAAGTGGGTGTATTGATAAGTAAAAGGGAGTTGAAGATTGTTGCAGTAGGGTGGACAAGGAGAAAAAAATAAAATATGTGTTGCCATACTAGAAACAGCTCTCTCTGGCATTTTACTATCTATAGAAATATTTTCAAACATACCAAAGGCATAGATAATGTTCTACTGAAAATTTTCATTAGAAAAAGATGATGTTTCTAAGGAGAAACACCCTGAAGTCAGGATGGGCCAAAGTCCAAGCTCTGCTCTCTTCACCTGCCTGTGGTGCAGCCTTCAGCCCCAGCATGCTGCTGCATCCAGCATTTCCGGTGAAACACTGCTCAACAAAAGCTTTCATAGACTGAGGTTTGTGTCCCCCTGCCATAACACTTCATTTTCCAAAGCTGGTGTTCCCTGAGATGGAGAGACTCTTTCAGCAGGACAGCCCAAGGTTGTTGGAGTGAGGAGAGCAGCCTGACAGGGATCCTTGCTGGATCCTGGCTGGTGTCAGCACGGAGCTCACTGCCTTGTCTGGGGGCTAATGGCCAGGTAAGGGTCATGGCACAATATTAAGACCCTTCTAATACCTGATCTGGCCTACTATGGACACTGTGCCTCACTTGCCCACACCTTATGCAGCCAATAAGGGTACTAAAGCTTGGTTTTTCCTGGTAGGAAAAGAGAGGATACTGGCTGGAACTTGTTGGTCTGAAATAGCCTGAATGTGACAAGTTTCTAAGCAAGCTACATAAGCCATCAAATTGACAGGGTGCTGGGGTAGAACTGAGAATATTCTTCCCAGCATGACAGGGATGGATTTTCTGGAGGTGGCTGCTGCTTTTCCCGTACAAATGATTACTTTAAGATAATAAAAAATGAACAATATGAGTTTGGGCACCTAAGGCCTTAAATAGCCATGTCTTTAATTTTCATTTAAGTCTGCATCCATGAATAAAATATTTGATATTGTTCACTAGACAACTGAGCTCTGCACAAGATGTTCAGTTTGGCCCCAGTTCATCAAAACACTTAAGTGCTTTGCTGAATCAGGGACTTGCCTCTCATTAGAGCAGGCACTTTTTATTCAAGGAAGGAGAGAGAGCATGGTGCAACCTTACCGCACTGTGTGGGCTCTCTGGACAAGTGTTGCACACAGTAATTCGTTATGGATTAGGACCCTGCTTTTAAGGCCCACACTCCCACTCTGGATCTTCCACCAGACACATTTTTCAGCTGGTTATCAAACTGTCATGGCCGTGCATCAGCTTTGGGAAGGCACTGGTTGTTGAACACTGATTTGTTGCAGATTTTCTTTCCCTGAACCAGGGAAATTCTATTGTACAGCCTCAGGATAAGAGAGAAAATTTGATAGTATGGGGCTCTGAAATGGAGTCACTCATTATGCAGGTTCACTTTTATAAGAATCGAGCCCCCATTAAAATTTTTACAAAAGTAACAAAGCCAAGTATTGTGATAAGGCAAATACTGCAGACCAGATATTTTAGTAGAGCCTGAAGTGTAATTGTCTAAAAAGCACCATGTGGTAAGAAGAAACCAAAGTGATAAATGGTGCATCCCCCAGATACATGCCTCAAAAAGAAAGAGGGAGGGTAATCTCATCATTCAGGAGTCTGAGACTTGCCTGGATGTCCCCAAAACATCCATCAGCACTTGCAGGGCAAAAACTTTGTCTCACCACCACAATCCCCCGGCCTTTCCTTTTGCCCTGGCACTTCCCACCTCTCTCAGCAGCTATGTGGGCTCAAGTGCTATGGACAAACACTGAAACAGGTTGGAGAACCAGTCCCACTTGAAACAAACATGCAGAAAGCATCCCCATTTTTTTTTTCCCCATGGGATCTTTTATTTGGAGATCTTCTCTTACACCAGATCCACACAAACAGCACTGCCAGCACAAGGCAGCATTGTCATAGAGTGGTATTGCCACCACAGTGTGGGAGACAGGAGTCCCCAGGTTTGCTGGTAATCAGCTGTAGTTCCTATAGCTTATAATGGCCAAGTCTTTCACTGTTAGAAAAAGCATCCTGCCCACCTGGAGTGGTACTAAGGAATTGCTCTTGTCTCCCGAGGAACAAAGGCAGGGCCTCAAGTAGGATCCCCAT
Organism: Illadopsis cleaveri; assembly: GCA_013399915.1. Taxonomy (NCBI): domain Eukaryota; kingdom Metazoa; phylum Chordata; class Aves; order Passeriformes; family Timaliidae; genus Illadopsis; species Illadopsis cleaveri. Next base: position 288,487 of record VXBB01005092.1, on the reverse strand, counting down.
AGGGTCCTGCAGAAGTGACAGAGTCCAGGAAGGGGCTGTGAAACACACAAGTCTCACCCCAGTCTGGGTTTGGGACATTCTGAGTATGATCCTAATCACTGACACTCAGAGTACTCCTTACTCCTGGAATTTATGTGCAGATACATTGGTTGTTATGTTATCTGAGATACACAACATTCTAGGAAAGACCAAGAATGTCACCTACACCAGCCAGAGCCAGCCAGGTTGGTGGTTAGAAGGTGCAGGCTCACAGTAATTCTCCTGCTGTGTTTGCAGAGGGAGTTTAGTACCCTGGGAAACACGAAGCACATTTGCATGATTGATGTTTAAATACAGGGCTATTTCAGGACAATGTAACTTGGGGGAAAGGATGATTAAGAAAATGATTTGAAATGGACAAGATAACTCCATAAAATCTTCCACTGCCTGGGATGGAAAGCCAGCAAAAATAAGCTTCACCAACAAATACATTTCATTCCAGCTCTTGTGGTGGGTAAATAAAACAAGAGAACTGCCAGAACAGTAGGTTGCAGTCCATGGCATGAGTGCATTGGTATCATTGTAGTCTTGAGATGAGCAGTTACCCTTATTAAGAAGTGCATATTCAGCAGTAAAATTGTTCTGTGAAGATGGGCTGTAGCCCAAGGATGTGTTATGTTCCCAGTACTTACTGCCCAGAGCAACTCAAATAGGCATGAGCAAGCAAAACACTGACCAGCTATAGATTTTTGCTTCAAGTCTTCCTTATCTGCAACAGAATTTTAATTCTCTAACAATTTAATTCTGTAATAAGTCCTGTTTGCAGAAAATCTTTCTCCTTAAGGTTTTTGCAAACCCTGTGTGCACTCATCACTGTTCTGGGGCAAAAGAAAAGAGCAGCTTATCAACGCAATGTAATATTACCCCATGGAAAAAAGTAAGAAAATTAATTAGAAGAAAAGAATTGCTGAGTGAGAGAGAGAACTCAGATGACAGGCATAGTTGACAAGGTCACTGGCTTTTACAAAAGTGTCATTTTTTTTGTGCCTACATGTTCAGAATCCAAACAAGAGACCTTAAAAAGTAGCCTCAACTAGCAGTAATTGAGAAAGAACCTGCATAAACCTGGAGTTTCACCTGTACTGTGGATGAAGTTCACCAGATCTGTAAAAATTAGAGCAAAGTCCTGGCAAGTGTTGTCTCTATCTCTGCTTACTCTGCGTAAAGACCAGAGGACACAGAGGCTCTCACACTTTAATCAGCTTCAGCATGTGTTGCAAAGGGAGGGTTTGAATGGGCCATGGGTACTGGAGTATGCCACACTCCCGGGATACTGCCAAGCCAGCACCCCTTCATGGCCATGTGCTGAGCACAGCCATGGCCCCACTGCAGAGCAGAGCAGTAGGGAGCTCATCGCCTTTCCAAAAGTTTCTGCAAAGCCGTGATGGCTCTGGCTAAAACCAGAGAAGGACCTGCCTTATCTCCTCTGGGCATGCAGGTCACACAGTCCATGTTGGCAGGGCAGAGCCAGGTGCCAAGGGCAAGGTCTGGGGAGGATGCTACTCCATTGCATCTTCCACCTTCTCTGGCCTTGGAGGGCTTTGCAGGCCAAGGGGATTTACAGCCCTCAGCCTGTTCTCAGATGGCTGCAAGGCCACTCCAAGTGACATATCCTGATATGCTGGTGAGTTACAATTTTCAGGCTGCTCTAGGCACTTCCCTGCCACCATCAAGGCACCTCAGCAGTCCCTCTATGCATCTGAGGGGAGCAGGGTGGCAAGTCCTTTCTTCCTGGGACTGCTCATTGTACCAGGCAGACTATCATGCAGCTGTCACACTCTTCTGGCTGCCCTAGATAAGAGTTGCACATAGACCAGAGGCAGTGATAGCTCTGTCTGAGGGATTACACCCAGATTAGGAAAAATTGGTCCTGTGTTTGATCAAATTAGCAAAAGTACAAGCTGGCAGCTGGTAGAGGCACATACCACGCACATGGGAACAAATTATTGCCAGGGAAGATCATGTGGATTATAATGCATCCGTTCCTGTGGCTACCCAAGGCTGAGCATGGGATGCTGCCCATTTGCTATGATTTGCCATGAGTAAGAAGTGCATGTGGTACACCCTTCTGTGAGCTCACTTGTGCTCTCCTAGCTGCTCTGATGCACTGCATTAGGCACCCCGTGGATTTACCCAGCTGGACAAACTGACTCTCCAGTTGTAATCCCATACTGAAAGCCTCATCGTGTCATTGTCTACATAGTACAGGAGGGAGAGAGAAACACAGCACAAAGGTGCCAGGGTTGAATGTGGTTTCCACACTCACTTGAGAGCACCTCTCCAAAGAGCAACTCATTCTGTTGATATCCACCACTGATCCTAGAGTGAGATGTCACTCTGGAACACCCGGTGTTTCCCCACTAATTCTGGCCCTGTTCAAAGACCTGCACTTTTCAATAAGCTAAAGTTAGTGAATTGCACAAAAACTTGTCTTGGCTCAGCTCTTTGGAAAGTTTATGGAGAAGATCTGCCCATATTCTGATTAGGATCACACAGTTCCAGGCAAACCTGAAAGCCCAGCCTCTGTTTAGCGGGATATCATCAGCTCTTCACCAGAACCTGATGCCTCTTTTCTATGTCCTTCTGGCACTGGCTGCTTTTGGACAAGTGCAGATTTACTTTCATGATACACATATGTGTACCAGGACCTTAACATTTTGTTAACAGCACCTGAAATTGTGGTCAGTCTGCTGACTTGGAGCTTGGGTTTTCCCCTGATGAAGTGCGAGATGTCTGCCCGTGCGCTTTGCTCCAGGCGCTCTCTTGCTGCCTGCTTTGTTCTTTCCCACAGGCTGCTGAAAAAGCAGCATTCCCTGGGGCCGTAGCGTTAACATCTAGCACTCCAAGAGGCAATTACAGTGGAGACGGCAGAGCGGGGGAGCAGCTCTGAGGAGCAGCATGTCCCAGGAGGACGTGCTTTGCTCCTCCCATGACACTGCTCTGCGCTGTGCACAGGTATCTGCCAGGTATCTGCCAGGTACATGCAGTACAGTAGCCCAGTTCCCCATCCCCCGGTGTGGTTTTTTTAATGATTATGTGGTATTTAGATACATTTAGACCTTGGCTTGCCAGCACATAGCTATTGTCTGCATGGGCATGTCCTCAAGAGACGATGCAAAAAAGCCCATTATGGTTAGTGATAGACCTGGGCTGGAAAATCAAGATCCACCCTTAAGCCCCAAGATCTTCTGATCTAGTGCTCAAATCCAGCAGATTCCTCTCTTGCAGATAAAGACAAACAACCCCAAACCCCAACCAAACCCAGCATTTTCAAAGCTGAATTTTCTCACTTCTAAAAAGCCTGAGGAATTTATTTTGGTTTGAGGGCTGTGTCAGAGTTCAGATCTTGTTCTCATATATATATATATGAATGTTCAGATGGACTGCTGGGTGCATTATCTTGTTTCAAGCCTGGTCTTCACTTAAATTGGAAATGTTTAGTGGGAGAGGATAATCATGAATTCAGTGAATATCTGGGAAAACTAATTTTAAGGCATGCCTGTGACAGGATTTTTTGTGCCAGAATAACAATATTGTTAAGGAACAGCTTTTTTTTTAACTTCGTTTTTTTTTCCTTTGGCAGAGAAGTTGAAATTTCCATAATGACAAGAACCTTAGTGCAATGCAGTTGAATCCACTTAAAAGTCGTTTTGCCAATATGTAATCATTTTTGTTTCACTTGTCGAGATCAGCTAAACCAAGAGAACTCTCTTGTGACAGCAAGAGCAGTACTCCCACAAGGAAGGTTTGCTTGGATAGCTCTTCTGGAATACTTACACCTGGAAATTTTAAGACTAAGACATCACTGAAGTAAATACATTGAAAAATATATATATTGCAAAGAGGTGGTGAAGAAAACAGCCTGAGTAATCTCCAGTCTATCCCAATGGACAGATGAGAAAGCTTCCAGTTCCTAAATAAACAGAGGGAGCTTCCTGTCTCTTCTTTGTGCCCCAGTGAGTAGGAAGACAACAGTAACAAACACTGCCAGCCTTGCCTTCATTCTTTGGAGCTTATTACCCTTGCAGTGTGCACATAAACCTCTCCAAGGGTATTGCCCAACTCACCAGACAACCTCCCCGAGGTACATTCTGAAGACCTAATGCATGTCACACCCATGCAATCCTCTTTTCCTGCATCTCCAGGCAAGGGCTCAAACCGCCCATAAAAGTATGCAAATCATTCGCTAAGTGCTGTACCAAGGTGGAAAAGAAAGTATTTCCTTGCCCTGGGGAAGTTAACAGCAATAAAAGATGGAAAAGACTGGGGAAGATCTAGAGGGGGTCAGCTCTTCTCTAACTGAAATAACAGGGGGCTGACCTGGAATATTGTGTGCGGGTTTTGGTCACTGCAGTAAGGAGCACTGATCTCTCCTCTGTGGTGACCAGTGACAGGGCCCCAGGGAATGGCCTGAAGCTGTGTCAGGAGAGGTTTAGGTTGGCTATTTGGAAAAGGTTTTTCACCCTGAGGGTGGCTGAGCACTGCAACAGGCTCCCCAGGGAAGTGGTTGTAGCACCAAGCCTGAGAGAGTTCAAGAAATGTTTGAACAATGCTCCTGGGCACTTGGTGTGACTCTTGGGGATGGTCCTGTGCAGGGCCAGGAGCTGGACTCCATGATCCTTGTGGATCCCTTCCAACTCATCATATCCTGTGATTCTGTGAAGCTGGGTGATGGACAAGCCAAAACCTCCACACTGGCCAGCAGGACTGGGAAATGGGGCAGAGGGTTCCCCTCATGGCCCAGTCCACCCCGAGCTGAGCAGCTGTGGTGGCCCTTGGAGGAGCTCAGGCTGCTGCTGACTGGGATGGCTCAGGCACTGTCCCCGTCCAGCATCTGTCACCCAGCTTGAGCTTGTCTGGCTCTCTTGGCCATCAGGGAGGGAGCTTAGAGAAACCTGTGGCTTCTGGGAGCTGATGTAGTGCCCAGGGCACTGCAGAAGAACATTATTTCTGCTGACTGACCAAGGGAGCTGTGATGGGCATGGAGGGGATTGCTTGCAAGTGCTTGGTGCTCTGCTGCTGGGCTTTATAGGCTGGACCTATTGCAGAAAGGGCCTTTCAAATGTTACAGATACTTTTTAAATCTTGCTTAGCAGCTTGAAGAAATAGCTTTTATCCTCTTCTTTAACTTTTGGGGCAGCATTTTCCAGATATACTTCCAAACTCAAAACATAGGCTTCCTGAGGTAGGCTGAATGTATGGAGCAACAAGCTGGCATTAAAAAATTGGAGCAGTACCATGTCCCAGAGAACCACACTAGAGAAGTTTTTGCAAACCTAGTCCTAAAGGAAGTCACGCAACCAGCTCCTCTCAAGCCAAAGCACTGAACGCTTAATCAACAAATTGAGATGTTGACTGAAATAGGAAAAGGCTATTAAGCTATATTGACCAATGCAGCTCAAAAGGGAGCTTTATTGTTGCAAGTGTATATACTATAAACAAAGGGGTTATTTGATGTTCTGAGAGTTGCGTAACAGATTGTTTTATGTGATCTTCCAAGGAATGGTTTTAGCATGAGTGAGGTGGGTGGTTCTCTGAGGTACAGGATTTCACCAGTGTTCTGAGGCTTTTGGGAACGTTTCCACCCTAAGAAAGATGGATTTGTCATGCTGGGGTTTTTACCTCTCCCAGGAGACAGAGAACAGACATGGTGATAAAACGGTATAACCCCCTGAGAAGTAGGAGGAGGGAAAAAAAAGAAAAAAATGTGTGGGTAAAAGAGGAATGAGATTTTTTTTATTATTATTGCTCTTCCAATCAGGGAGTTGGCTCTTCACTTCAGTTTTGGAAATAACTTTTTGTTAATATTGCCAACACAGGCAGCAGTGGGGGGAGGGGGGTGGGTCAGCTAGGTTCTAGCAGCACTTCCAGAGTCCTTGACAGCAAAACACAGGTGCCTTCATGCTCTGTAGACATCCAGCAATCCTGAAATCAGCCTAAAACATGGCAAGGACAGAAAAAAAAGGAAGGGTGTGTTTAATCAGATATGGGGAGGGTGCCACCAGGCAGGGTGCCATGAGGCAGGTGTGGCAAGCTAGAATACAGTTAAAAGATGTCAGCTGTCTTTCTTCACCTGAAGATCTTCAGGACTGCAGAGGGACCCGGCCATGGCTGGTATTCAATCTTGTGGTGTTGACTCTTTAAATTTCCACTCTCCTGTTATACCATGTGGAGCCTCGTTTCCCTGCTCAGGAACAGGACAGTAGATTGCAAAATGTTTCTTGCAGATGCAATGCCTTTAGCAAATGTAATGGTCAGGGAAGGCAAACAGGGTGGAAAACAACCATGCAAATGGATGCAGGTTATACTTCTGGTTCCTGTTGGCATACAGTGCTTGTGTCTCTGTTGATACAGGATTATTTTTTGTTTGTCTAACGTGTTTGGGACAGGAAAGCCAAGCTCCTTGCTGTCAGTCCATCTGAGTTAATGAGTAGGAACTGGGTTTGCCTCTATAAAAGGGAATGCTTGAAGGGACATTGTAGTGTAATAAACAAAGGTAATCCAAGTACTGAAGCTAATTTTGTGCTTAGCACTGTGTAACTGCAACGTTACTCAGTCTTACTAGACCTTTACACCAGTTGGATTGAAAGACTAGATTTCCACCCAAAGTCTGAAAGAGAAAGAAAAGTTGATTCAAAAGATAGGGTTTAGGCCTGAACTGTGAAAGAGATCAAACTGTAAACTTCACAGGCATTGCCCTGCTTCTAGCCATACTTAAGTCTCAAACACCATGTACTAACTGATGAGGATTCATCACGGAGCCTAGGAAACTCCAGCTGTATCCTAAGTGGAAAGTTCTAGTTCCCCAGTGCACCATGCACTCCTATACAAGGTGCCCTCCGCATTTTCTCCTGCAGTTGAGCAGTGAGATCTCTGGCTCTTTTCACCCAGCCCCACCCAGCTGAATGAAGGCGATGCTGATTGAATGCATTCCTAAAAGCCTTCTTCCAAAAAGGCCGTGGGCTATGCCCAATTGCCTCACCGATTAGCTCATGGTGATCTAAGCCTCTCTGCTCTGAGGCAGGATCCAGCATACTTCACCCTCCCCCAACTGTGGAGACAGGTTTTTAAAGATGGATGAGTGGTAGCCCAGCAGCACTGTCTGTGGGTACTTACTGCAAGACTAGCAATCCTTTAAAACTTGAAAATATTGCCCCTATGCCTACCATAAATCACCTTTATTGTCAATCAAGTCAGCCCTGCCTTGCACCCATGGACATGGGGAATAATGCATCACAACTTTTACAGTTGTGCCTAGAGGAAAACATGACAGAGTCTACCACATCTTCCTCAGAGGTCATGTTTTCTGAGCCCTCTGCCCAGCTTGCTGCTTTCTCTTAAAATTTTTGCTCACCTCTCGAAGCCTTTATCTTGATATAGGGCAAACATAAGTCTGAATCCTGGCCCCAACATAAAACTCGCTGTGGCCCTAAGTGAACAATTTCCCTGGTGAGGGAATGGAAACAAAATCAAAGAGGATACTTGTCACTGGGTCATTACTTCATAAAGTCTTTTTTAAAAAAAAGACTGAGCCAAATTCCTCCCTTTAGCCATCTCTGAACTCTGGATAAGCTTACATTTGAAATGCACACATGGGCCCATAAGCAGAGCCTGACCCACATTAATTCCTGAGCAAGACATTAATAATGCACAAGAATTAGAAACTTGGGATACTCAGCTTGATTTACCAAAAGGTCATGTCCACAGATTGAGTTGCAGGTCTCAGCACCAAGGCCTGCGTGACTTCTCTATGACAGCAGAAGTGGAGGAGCCTTTCCAGGTGGCATTCCTTCTCCCTGTCCCAGCAACAAGGACAGCAGAAGGCATGGTGTGAATTACTGCTCTGGATTTCAGCACATCTACCTGTGGTAACCAGAGAAGCTGTGGCAGAGCCATAAAAAAGGCAAGCTGAAATTGATCCAATAAACGTGCAGTCCACCAGCCTATCCTGTTGCAAATCCCACTGAGAGGATGTTAGTACTGCTGTATCAGAGATTATGGATGAACAGGCCTTTCACATTTTATAATTATAAATACAAAAATAAATGCAATTGAAGTAAGTTTCCATATTGTGTGTCCCTGTCATAGTAACTGAGAACCTGAGAGGGCATGTGTAAGAAAGTGGCAGCAAGAATCTCACAGGTAGCAGCTTGACCTCTGAAGTTTAGCATCCAGGAGGAAGACTCATATCTGGAGTGCCAGGTAATAAACATAGGAGGCTGCTCCAGCGTGGGTCTCAGCTGCCAGGAGGCTTTGCCTGGCTCAAATTCATCTGTGCATTTTTTATCTCTTGGAACAGGGAGGAGGGCGTTAACAGTCTTGTTGCTTCCTACCCCAGCCTGAAGGAACAGGACGTGCCCAGGCAGAGAGGAGGGGTGGATTGATGGGCCCTCAGGCTGCATACAGAAAGGGAGGGTTACAGGGTGTCTGCGGTGACCTGTGGAAGCAGAGGGCTCTCAGGCTGCACACAGCAGCACTGGTGCAGCTGCATTTTGTACCACTGCGGTACAGCCAGCCCAGGTGCACGGGCAAGGCAGACTGGGCTGGTGATATTTGGAGAAAGTAATACCTGCCAGGCATCCTGCTTGTCTGAGGTCTGTGTCCTTCCAGCCCTGGCTGAGCTGGCAAAGGGCATGGAGCCACCAGGAGCATGTGATACCTCACAACTGTGCACCTGCTCCAGGAGCTGGGACACTTGGTATTTCACTCAGTGTGCAGGTGTCTGCATCAGCACCGTCCTCAGGGGGCTTTTGGCCAGCCTGCCACATCCCCAAGTGCTCAGGGCTCAACTCCATTCTCCAAAGCTGGGTGTGCCTCAAGCCTTGTACAGGGTTTGTGAAATCCGCATCTCTGCACTCATCTGTCTCTCCAGCCCTGCTATGGGGCTGTCAGAAGTGCTCCCGGTGCTGGAGGTTATCTCTTATTCCCAGTGCCCCTTAGCTGTGTGCCCCTTGATCAGAAAGTGCCACAGGTGCTCAGAATGAGTCTGCTGCCAGGGCTGACCTGGGGCCATCCCACAGTCCTGGAGGAGAGGGAAGGGTGGACCCTAAACAGTGACCTGACACAAGGCAATGGAGTGAGAGGCTGCCCCTCACACTTGCTAGCACTGGGGCTTCACTGCAGGGCAGCTCTCTTTGTATAATCCATCACTGGCAGAGCTGCTCTGGGAGCTGTGGTTCTCCAATTGCCTGTCACACAGGCTGCATCCTCTCAAAACATGCCACCTGTCCCCTTCACAACACACCAAAGCAATGAGGTGAGAAACAGACAAGGCTGAGACTCCTAAAGTCCCTCCTCCGGGGTGCCTGAAAAGCAGTACTAGATGGCAACTCCTGCTGCAGAGATGGGAGTTTTCTGTCTGACTTCTGTATTTGTTCCTGTTCTCCTCTGCTTTACCTGTTCTCTGCCTCTTCAAATGACAAGGGTCAGTCTCCTTATTCTCCCTAAGTCGGGCAAATGTCCAGCTGAGCATGGAGAGGGAGAAAGGAAGAGATTGTTAGCAGCCTTAGAATAGCATATAAATCATGGGCTGTATCCATTGCTCAGCTCCACCATGGGGATTTGGAATGGATTGACACTGTTTTCCCACTTGCAAAAGAGAGATAATCAGTCTTCCTAAAACTGCTGCTAGGAGAAAGTTTGGCTTTGCTCATTATGCCCTTTGAGGTTGTTAAAGAGCAGGCAAGCTGGTCTATCACCCGGCTGGAAGGCACTCTGTGACTTGAAACACAACAGCTCTTTGCAGGGGGAAGGATCATAAATTCCACAGGGCACCAGATAAACTGGAGGAGGTGAAAACACAAAGGGGCAGTTGAAGTTTCAAATCCCTTTCCATCCCCCATCTCCATCCCCTGCCTCCTTCCTCCCACCTTTGCCATGCCAACACAACAATAACGCTGACAACCCTCTCCATCACCGCTGGGGGCTAAAGGAGCTCTGCTGCACCAGGTCCTGCTGCCCACGGGCCGAGTCTCTCCTCAGTCCCTGTTCCTCCCCCTTAGTCAGCAGGTGGACAGCTCGAGCAGCCTCTCACCTGGGGAAAACAGAAGAGGAATGGTGATAGAGGGAAGGACAAGGATGGAGGGAGGCAGGGGGAATGGAGGGTTGCAGCACAGGGTGGGATGGAAAATCAGGAGCTGAACAGAAGGAAAAAGTAGAGGTCCTGAGGTAAAAGCTGGAAGGGGAGAAAGGTGCACATAGACATGGTTGCAAAAGAAAGGCAACAGGTGGAAGCATGGAGAAGGGCCTGTCAATAGGAGCTGGTGTTGCACAAATTTCCTGGCAAGGGGGAGAAGATGAGAGGTCACACAGAGGGTCTTTCCCAGCACACACATCTCCAGGCAGGTGCCTGGTAGCACTGATGCACTCAGTTAGCAACAACTTTACCTGGCAGTGCTGGAACAGTTTTGGGACCAGGCCAGAGATCCACAAAAGTAACACCCCCTTCATTTGGTGCAAACAGTGCCTTCTTTGCCCAGCTCCAGCCCTGACTGTTTGTCTTCCTCATGGCAGGGTGGTGATCAGTCACACAGTGGTCACCCAACTTGTTCTGCTGCTTTGGCTGGACAACACGGAACAGTTACAGGAGAGTTCCCATGAGGATGAAGACAAGGAAAACAAGGCTGTATTTAAAAGTGTTACCAGTGTAATCATTTTGGAAGGGGGTTAGGAAGGGAAGGGAAGACAGCACTCAGTCAGACCAGCAACAACCCAAGTATGGGTACAGTTATACTCCAAAGCAGCACTTTTAATAGGAAAGCTTATTTCACTTTTTCAAGAAAAGTCTCTTTCACTTGGATATTCATGTAAAAACACTAACAAGTGTTTTGTGTGGAGAAGTATGTATACAGAAGCCTAGAAATGCACCCAGGTCACTGTGGTATGGCAAACTCCTGCTCATCAGCTCCATGTTGCCTGGGGTGGAACGTCTGAGTTCACAACACATGCAGGGGCATTGCAGATAGACAAGCTACAATCATTATTTATTAGTAATTTGTTACCACACCTAGGCAGTGTCTCTAAGCACTAAAATGTGTGCTGTGCAAGGAAAATGAGGGAGGAGGCTAAATGCAATTTTGGGAATAGCTTGCAACTGACAAATCTCTTTGGGGAAGACAGAATCTTCACTGGTTGTTTTTCATTGCATAGAGGAATATCTGCAGTAGCTATGCAGCAAAAGACATGTCCACATGTTTTCCCACTGCTGGGAGACTTCTCTGCTAGAGATTCCCAGGGCAGGTACAGCCACAGAAAAGGGACAAAGCCACAGAAAAGGGACAAAGCCACAGAGGCTACAACAGCAAGACTGACTGACTTCAGCCTGGCTCCTTATGCTCTTGGACTCACCTCCAAATTCTCCTTCATCCAGAAACATTAACCCCAAGCCCTCGCTGACTGCATCTATTTTTCAGCAGCGATGCATGCTCAGGCTTGGAAAAACACCGGTCATTAATGGATCCTGCACAGAAAGGGATCGCAGGCTACTTGCAGCCCTTAGGCTGAAAAACACATTCCCCCAAATGAAGGGTAAAAGAATTTGCCTCTTTGTTTTAGGGATTGTTCTCCCCAACCCTAAGCACAAGCTGAATATTCATGAACCTCCTATATGAATTGGTTATCTTCTAAAAGCAAATACAAAGTCCCCATTCTGCATGAGGTGCCCAGGCACCGGACAAAGCCAAGTGTCTGCTCTAGCCCTGGGTTTCCCAGGGACTCTGTGTGCTGCTTTAAACCAGTTACTCTTGCCTATTAAAACAGGATCAAAAATGAACAAAGAGGAAAAGATCCTTCCAGAGCTGTTTGAGGCAGCTGCAGCTAGTTCAGACCTCTACATCTCTTGACCTAACATGACTCCCAGGCTGCCACATTGTCTGGATGGGAAGCTAAAGGGGAAGGTAACGTGATTTTTATTGTAAGAGCTGCTCACCGGTGCAGTCAGCTTAATTTATGTTAAGATTTCGTTGCTAAGTAGCTTTGCCAGCACAGGGGTTCAGCTTCATGTCCGAGCTGTATTTGTGGTAGGAACAAATGGGTGTGTTTGAGCACAGAACTGTGTAATGGCCCATTTGCAGGTGTTTGTGGTAATGTACACAGAGGAAATGGGCATTTGTGGGTGGGAGCACTCCTGAGGTTGTTGAGGATGTCTGAGCATGGTTCATTCGTTGTATAGATGATGGAGCTGACATGACTGACATGATGGTATTTCAGAAGTGGGTTTTACTTAGGAGACAGACCCAGGTCCAAGTGAGATGGCAGGAGCGTGGAAAAAAAAAAAAAAAGTGAGCACTTGCAAGTGTGTACACAAAATACACAAGATATGTCTACATCTGTGCTGGGTCTGTCAGGAATGGAGTTAGGAAGTTAACTTTTTTCACAGCAGCCTGTGTAGTGCATCCACGTCCCAAAAGGGAAGTGGTGAATGAATTCCTTGTTTTGCTTTGCTTCCATGTGCACCTTTTGCTTTTCTTGTTAAACTGTAATTATCTTGAGCACAAGGGGATTTTTTCCCTCTCTGACCTACTGAGGAGGGAGGAATGAGAGTGGCTGAGTGGGCATCTGACAGCTGGTCATGGTTAGCCCACCACTGTCCTGTCATTCAAGTGGCCTGCCTCCTTCCCAAGACCCTGTGTGCAAACAGTAGAGATTTTTAGGGTCTTTTAAGGGATTTTTTTAGATTCTTTGGAGGCTGGTAAGCAATTCAGAGGGCCTGTGTGGGGAACTGCCTGGAGTTGGCTAATCGGAAGGAATACCAGGGTCAGACTGACCTTGTGTCTGAATGCCTGGGAACACAGCTGTCATTGCCCCTGAAAATATCACCCAGTACTGGCGCTATATCCCAGTACAGCAAGTGCCTCTGGGCTGGCCTTGCCAGACTGGGATTTCTGAATTGCCAGGGAACACTGCCTCTCTGTGCAGCAAGCCGAGGGGGATGCTGAGAGGGGGGCTTGGAGGTGCTGCTCCTGGCATGGGCTGAAGAGTAGACCTGGGGCATGTGGAGACCCTTGCCCACATCAGTGTGGCTCAGAGCACCAGCCACGTGTGTCCCTTTGCTTATGCTCTATGCTATCCCAGGACACCAGGGTGCCCAGGACTGTCTCTGCTACTGAATTCTTTCCAGCTCAGAGAAGCCAGGTCTCCTGCAACCACCAAGAGGCAGAGTGGAGATGCCCTTGATCAGTTCCCATTGTTTATCTTCCACATCTTCTGTCCAAATGGCAGAGAGACCCAAGTTCTCCAGAGAACAGTCCTGGCAGGTATCACCAAAATTGGAGCTTTTCTGAACTACAAGTGATTAGTCTCCACTTGCTTCCTTTTTCCAAGCCCTAAGTGGAGTAAACCCTTACCATCAGAAGATGTTGAAGGACACCAGTGGGACTGATAGTTCCATGTGCCAACTCCACACCCTGCAGAAGCAGCAGGCACAGACATGGTCACAGCATGGTTTATAGGGTTTCTGGACACAAATCCCTTCTGCAGCATGAGACAGAACCTGGCACATGTGCACCTGGCATGCCCCACTGCCTCTCCCATCTTCCCCAAGGGCTGTGTATTTTTCTCACTGCCTTTGGACCAGCACCTTCTCCATCTCCAGGCCCACTATGCCACAAGACCTTGGCAGCCTCCTCCTTGCCTTGGTCAGACTGACCACCTGCAGCCCCAGGAGGATGAAGAGAGGGGACTGCAGTGGCTATTTCTCTCCCTGCACTTTGTATGCCTGTAGGGTGAGGTGGGCAGAAATGGTGGGGTTCTGCTCTGCGTCCCCTCCTGCCTCCCTGTTGTTACACTTTTAACCTTTGACCTTCATCCTTTTTCCTCCCGTGAATTGTTCCCACTTCTGTTGTTTTCCTTTACGCCCTCTCCCCCCTCCAAGAGCCATATGTTTTAGTTAGGATCAGCTGACACCCAAACTGAGGGGTAGGGTTTTCCCCAGCAGTCCTTGGCTGGTGGCCACATAATTAAAAGCAGCAGGGGAGCGGCGGCAGGAACCCAATCTGGCATTAATGAGAGCGGGAGGTTGTTGCGTGACCGGCTGAGCTGCAGGAGCCCGGCCAAACAGCGGGACAACAAATGGCACCGTGTGTGCAGGGTTCTGTGTTAGCATAACATGCATCTCCATTACACCTGGGCTGCTCAGCCTCCCAGCTTTGCCCTGTCCTAATCATCCCTCATGCATAAGCAAATGATAAAGACTGGATTCTACTTGTTCGTTGCAGGAAAAAAAAAAAAAAAAAAAAGGAGATGTCTGACATTTCTACTTCAGTAGAATTTTAGTGTTTCTGTCTTGTCCACCTCCAGAGCTATTGGGGTCCTGATGGGGCTGGTCAGGCTAAGTGACGTGGGATGTGGGACTGAGCAGGGTGGAAGAGGACAATCTCGAGTCTCTTTGCTGGGAGCCTGCTTCCTCCAGCAGGGAGTGAAGCTAGCAAGGTGTCCATGGGCCGGGAAGACCAGGCAGGGTACAAAGGGTTGTTAGGCTTTGCTGTCATCACTGCATGGATCTGAGCACTGCTTGGACTTGTGGGATGCAGTTGCTTTGGGCCTTACTGCCCTTCAGACCCCGAGACCCTTGTCCTTTCTTTATGCAGACTGATTACAGGCTGCCAGCTTCAAAATTCTCTTGGCTGGCCACTGTCTCACAAAGTCTGCATTAAGAAACTCCTTCTCAATGTAGCTCACTGCTACGTTGTACAGCAAAACATGAGGGGCTTTACAGCAACTACCAGTTGTAGTTTAATTCAGCTCCTCCATGTACAACATAGCAGGCAGGGGCTTGCTGACAGAGGTCACAGTAAGCCAAAGATCCTGGTTTTGCACAGCCCTGACTGGTAACAGATGTAGTGAAGGTCCTGAAGTCCCTGACGTGAATGCAATCAGATGTAATTATATAGTTTAGCTATTACTCTACCCCTGCACACAGCAGTGGTCTCATACTGAAAGTTTGGAGGCAGTCCATAACCTTTGTGCCTTCTTGGGAATTGATTGCAGACTGAGGAAGCTACAGTTGATGCAGGCCAGAGACATCAAAACAGGGTATTGCCCACAATGAGCAATCTTTGCACGGTATTAGCTAAGGAATGACATGTCATAGGTGGTCATATCTATCATCTGTTTAGCTACGTCAACATAATTCACACAGTCAAAGAAGTTATGTCCCTAAAATTTCCCAAGTGGACAATCCTCATCATGGTTTTCTGACATCCACCTAATTCAACATTTTCACACTGCTCAAAGCAGTGAAAAGCACGACATTTTCAGTGCAAGCACCAAAATTTCAATGTAAGAAACCCTTTGAACAAAAGCAGCACCTTAAAGGATAGGTCACCATCCAAGAATTTCTCGTCCTTTTCTGGAATAGCAAATGCATGAGCAGTTTCTGCTCTTTTAGAATATGAATTCAGACTAAATTCTGCCAGGAGCTTCAAAATTCGTCATTTGGAGCTGGTAACTTAACAAGACAGGCAGTGTTTGGTCTGTCTACATCAGGAAAGTTTGTAGTGGCATCTGCATTTCTGCAGCAGATGTGTGGCTCTTAAGATATGGCTTTTTCCACCCCATGTAGAAAGAAAACCCATCACAGGAGTTTCGACAGACCCTATCTCTTTGCACAGATCACCACTGGAAAACTCCCATCTCAGGGCAGGAATTCTGAGTTGTGCCCTCAGCACAAGGGATAAGTGAGCATTTATGATTTTGAGGATGTTTCCTTTGCATGCAGCCTGAATGGGGACCTGTGAGGTTGACTTGACATCTCCAAGGTCAGTGACAGAGCTGCTCTGGGGAAGGAGGTGAAGCTGTTCAGTGCTGAGCACAGTAATGCTGAGCTGCCAGAGGCACTGCTGTGCTGGTTGGTGAGGACAGCGTGACCCCCACATCAGTGTACAAGCAAAAACTGCCACTGGGAGATGGCACCCAGTCACCAACATGAAGTGCACCCTAGTCTACAGTGCACACTTGCTGTGGTTGTGAAAAGTGCTCACCTGCTCTCAAAAGCCTCTCTGAGCACATTCACTGGGGCAAATCACAAAGTTCTCCTGTGCAATGACAACTGTATCCCAGCAAAAGCCCCGGTGCAGGGGTCTCGTACTGGCTTTGTAGAGCCTTCCACAGGCAGAACCTCTCCAGCACCTAAAAATGTCCCAGGCTTCAGCTCTAAGGAGAGCTGTTGAAATGTTACCTGCAAACATGATTTTGTCCTGCTGAATACAGCAAGACAATATTGCACTCCACTGCAATATTGTTGGGGTGACCTGGGTTTAAGTGTAAGAGGGTTAGACAATAACACTAAAGATAGGAAGTGTGCCTGTTCAATAGGTTAGATATGGAGCAATGTCCTGTCATAAATAGAGTTTGGCCACATCTACACAGACGGGATCAGTCTAAGTTTACCATATCACAGCCTTGCAGAAATCATGGACCAAATCCTGACATTTCACTAGCTTCAAGAGTGGTGCTAACTCAGAAAATAGTTAAATGCAGTTCTAGTTCTCTGTGGATGAAAAGGATTGATTTTCCAGTACCACGAGGGGAATACTGTACCTGGCTGCTTCAAGGCTGTGGTATCTGCAACAGGGATGGGACTTTGGCAGGCCAAGGAGTAGGAGGCAAGAACAAGCCATGAACTGTTTCTGTGAGGCCACAACAACAGATGGGGTTGGAGGAAAACCATCTAGATGAAAATTGTCCATGGGTGAAGCAAAGACCAGCTTGCAAAAACCTGTCTCTGAACTTGCCCACGCAGAATGGGTGTTTGGGTCTCAGTCCAAGACTTCCTGGAAGCTCAGTTGTGTAAGAGGAAGGTTAAGAGTCAGAGCAGAAGAGATCCCAGGGTTCATATCAGCAGAGGTTTCAGACCAGGTAACAGAGTCCAAATCCAGCAGCTCCTTTGTCCAGTGACTCATGAGGATGAGGGCAGTTTTGCAGAACCACAGCTTCAGGCCTTTGGATGGTTTGAAGAAGGCACCTCAGGGCTGATGCACGTGAACTGCTCTCAGCAGAGCTCTCTGAGTAGACAGCATGGATGATATTTGACCAGTTCTGATTTTATCCACTCCCTCTGTATCACCGCCATCACAGACAGTGAAAGAATTGCACAAAGGGTTGCCCAGCTGCCTCCCCCACTCTGACTGTGGTGGGAGGTGAGAAAGCATGGGCTGTTTTCATCCAACCTGGAGGAGACTGTGAGGAGCCACTGCAGCAGGCTTCAATCAGGTGAAAGGTCACTGCAAAAGGCAAGGGGGAAAAAAAAAGAACCTGTTCTCTTTTCCCACAGGGGGAAAACCAAACTCATGTGCCTTAAACACACTAAGAAGACCCACATCAATGCCATTAACATTCTCTAAATAATAAGGTGAGTGAATCACTTCCTGAGTTGGCTGGAGGGTTGCAGGGCTGTTAAATACATGTCAAAAAGCATCTGTCAGGCATGGCCTAGGTTTAGTTAATCTTGCCTTGGAGAGGAGGATGAGTTAGCTGATCCCAAGGTCTTATTCTATGTTCACTGATTTCCCCATTCCTCGTGGTACTGAGGAACCAAATACAGCTATTAAAAGCTTTGTAAGATCCCTATGGGTTTGTGTTTCTTCCATTAAAAAACCCAACAACAACAACAAAACAAAAACTCAGAAAACCCAAACAGACTCACCCATGGTTTATTTAGGAAGGAAGTAGATATTCAGGGAAGGAAAACATCCTCTATTTATTCCGTAGTCAATGCTTAAGGGAGGACTGTGAGGGGAACCAGGTCCTGCAGTGCTTTCTAAATGCAGGCAAAACTTGTCCTGTGGAAGAAAAAGATAAACCACAGCCAGCACAGCAATCTCTGCTGTAAAATGCCTCCAGTTTCTTGGACTGGTGGCTTTCAACTTCTCTGATTATAGATCTTCCTATGATTTTCTCCCTTTGAAGATCCAGGCCCCATACAGTGAATTTAAATTGGCCATCAAAAATCTTGCTTTTCTTAATTACCTTTCAGAATAGAGGGCCTGCAGGCCACAGGTCAAAGGGCACTTTGCTGAAGAGAATTCAGAGTTAGGCTCTTCAAAACCAAGTGCAAGGGATCAGGCATCTGAACCTGGGGCTCTGCCTTGGATTGCACTCCCAGGGAGCATTTTGTATTTCAGAGCTCTTCTTTGGGACAGACCTAAAAACAGGCTGTTCAGTGTCAAGGGGGCTGTGCACAGGCAGAGGGGAAAAAAAAATTCTTTTTGATTAACAGTGACAGACTGGTCTATAACCCCCCTGGGGCTTATCAGCAACCTCATCACAGGCTGCCCTGCCATTTCTCACGCACTCAGGGAAGTGCTCACACATGGGACATGGTGTCTTCCTAGGCCATTTGCAGCTCTTACGAAAGTTCCCTGACACACACATCTCAGGACAGTGACACTGCACAGCTTTTGTGGCAGGGTAGGAGCCCTGTGGAGGTTATATGAGTTCCTCATTGCTGCACTTCCTGGGGGCTGCCAGGAGTTTCTCTTTCAGTTCATGCCCCGGAGGGCTGGAACACACCATATTGCAGCACGGAGCATTGTCAGCAGAGACTGGAATGGGTTGTGCTTGGCAAGGACAGTGGAAAGGAAAAAGAGGGTGACCTGGGAGGATTGCTGTTCTCACTTCATTTTTCCATTGCATCTGCTGGGGTTTTTTTGGTTGGTTTTTTTTTTTTTTCTGTCAAGCTCAAAGAGTGAAAGGGAACTGAAACAAAGTATAAATGGGTTCTCTCACTGTAAGTGCTACAGCAGGGGAGCATTGTTGAAAAGATTAAAGCAAGAAGGTCTGGATTATAGTCTCCATCCTTACACTCACCTCCTCCTCCGTCTTTTTCCTCCCTGTCTCACTTTCTCTCCAGCATCCCACCACCACTGCCTCTCAGGGTGCTGAGCTGGTGCTTGTGCTGGTGCTTTGACAGGATACCAAGGAATTATATCACTCACAGGCTCGCCCTGAAGAGACATTTTTGAAAGCACCTCAGCTCTCCCCGCAGCATTTTGTCAACAGATACAATGGCTCAAATACAGCAGCAACTGAAGGTGGCAAGAATATCATCGTCATCTGAATTCCTGGGAGCAGCCTCTGGCTGCTCAGAGGGGCCCAGTGTCCTGGTGAAGTATTGACCTCAAAGCTCAAACTGTACCGGGGGTGCTGGCCTCCTGCAGCACCACCTCCAAACCACCTCTGGCAGAGGATGAATCTCATTGACATCTCCCTCCCCTTGAGAAACCTGGCCCTTGCCACCTGGTCCAGCACAGGCCCTCTTCTGGCTGGCTCGGCTGGGCTGAACATCCAAGGAGTGAGTGGTCCAGGCAGGTCCTGTCCTGCAAAGGAACTGCCATGGGGAAGGGTTGTTCTGCCACCCTCTGGGCTGTGTCCTACCTCCCCAAGGCAAAGCATGCAGTGTTGGGCTCAGGCACACCATGTGTCCCTCAGGAAATCTGCTTCACCCTTCCCTACTCGCATGTCTCCCACACCACCTGCCTCTATCCATCCCCAGGCAGCAGGAGAGCCAGAGGACAAGGGGTTATCCGTGCTCCACACCAACAGTCCAGCATCTTCAATTGCCCATTTCCATGACAGCGTCACGGGTGCAGAGAAAGGTTTACAGAGGGCACAATGCCAGGACAGTCCCTGGAGAAGGTCTATGTAGAGAAGCTTCCCTTTTAAACCACAATCTCACCCACAGGACCAATGACAACTGATCTGTCCTAGAACTGAATACAGGGAAAAGGTATTTATTTTTATGCATTTGACTGGCAATGGGCACAAGGTAGACTCCTGAACTTGGCTCCTCATTCACTGCAGAGCTGCAGTGGCTGAGGGAATTGCAGCTGCCAAAGCCTCAGAGCAATCATGTGCTTGCTTGCAAGAAAAGTTTTGAAGCTGGAGAACCCTTTACTCAGACCTGGAAACAGAAAAGCCAACATTTCTTCACTCCATAACATCTCTCTGAGAACCATAGGTACCATGAACTGCCTTGAAAGCAGATAGCAGCCAAAAGCAATTTCCCAAAGTTAGGACACTCTTCCTAATTCCAGAGAGGAGGCTGTGTGTACACGCTGCCTCTGAGTGTAGCCTCAGGCAAGGCACTGCCTTGGTTGCCTGTACCCCAAACCTGCTAAAAATAACCTCTCCTGGTCTTGCTTTAACTCTCCAGGAACATGAATTTCTCTGCAAGCCCAGTCTCCACCTTTAGCTGGCCAAGTAGATCCTCTGGACCTGCGGCCTGGGCCCTTTAATTGCTGCTTCTGTATTTCAAATGGCTCTTGCAAACCTCCTGTAACCTGAGCAGACAAAATTGGTGCTGGCACTGGAAAGCACTTATGCAATATGCAGGAGGTAAAACCCTCCTGGCAGAGGCAAGTGAAAGGAGATAAAAGTGGGAGGCACCAGTTGCTGAGGTGAACACCATGTCCCACGAGAAGACTGGGGGAGAGAGAAGATATACATGTCATAGAATCATAGAATGGTTTGGATTGGAAGAGACCTTAAAGATCATCTAGTTCCAAGCCCCACTCCAGTGACTGTCTCCCTCCTTGCTGTTGCTCTCCCAGACCATCTCTTCCATGAAGGCTGGACAGATCTGGACAACAAGGTGAAGACACTGCTGGAAAAAGCAGCAGTCTGAATCTGAAAAGCCAATAGACAGGAGGCCTGTGCAGACGCTGTTCACCCTTGTGAACATGTTTCAAATATCACCTTTTTGTGTTCAAAGCTGTCAAATCAGCCACATGTTCACTGAATTGTATCTTGGCTTCCCTCTCCCAGTGCTACCCTGGAGCATGCAAACACAGGAGGCTCCTGAGGCAGAGCTGAGAAGGTGCTAGGCACTCCCACAGGGCACAGCCCACCACCTGTTGCCCTGGTAAGTGTGCCATGCCATGCCATGCCATGCCATGCCATGCCATGCCATGCCATGCCATGCCATGCCATGCCTGGCTCCTCCACCAGCTGGGTCCCGCTGCTCCCAAGGGCAGGGTTTGGCTGAGGCAGACTGGCTCTGGCACGTGTGAGCAGCAGGGCATGGATCCTGTTTCCTTGCCTTGGCATGTGCTGTGCTGTGTGCTGGGGCTGTACAGGCTCGAGCCATCCTGTCTCCTCATGTGAAGTGTGAGGCTGATCTCACCCCTGCTGCTGGGGCAGCTGCTCCAACCTGTAAAGGCAGGATTTTGCCCACAGCATGTTTTCCTCCAGCCATGCAAATAAATTTGGACTTAACCAAGAAGTGGGATCTAACCAGTGCTCTGCACCACCTACCTGTGTTGGAGTTGCTTGTATTCCTGTCCTCCTTTCCTCCCTGCTGAAAGCCCCTAGGTTGCCAGCTCCATGGAGCTGCCCTCCCACCCTCAGCCTGAGAGACCTGGCTTCCAACCCTGCCAGTTCAGCTGTGAACAAAAGTCCACCAGTTTCTTGCTGCATTCTCCTGCATGAGCCATGCAAAATACTTGGATTTTGGCTGCAGAAGGTCTTGCACCCTGTTCCTTTCTAACTCTTGCAAGAAGCTGCCTTGCTTTCCCCTGCCTGATTAAGCACATTCCTTCCTCTCTGCCTTCTTCGCTCTGCCCTGCAGCAATTTCCAAAGCATTTTTGTGGCATCCAAGGCCCGGAGACAAATTCATGAGCTGTGGAGATGTGGTTTCTGTCATGTGCTCTCAGCTCTGAGTCCTGGCTAGTGCAAGGGTGGTGGGTCCACAAGCATGAGGGCACCCAGTGTGCTCCTTTCCTGAGGGTCAAGGGGTACTTACTGTTTCACAGCTATTCTTTCTAAGTGAAATCAAAATGCTCACTGTGAGCTGATTGGGAGAATACAGTCTATGCATTCTCTCCCAGGTTCCTGACTCTCAAAATAATAATAATTATGTGGCCTGGAAAAAATTATTGTTAACCATAAGCCTGGGAACTGCTTCTATTATTCAGCTTTATGGGAATCCATACAGCTCCCATGGAAGGGGATTATTTACCTAGGCCCTGAGAAACAGTGGAGGAGCCTGCATGCTCCTTCTGGCTATTGTATTGCCAAATCCCACGGCAAGGCGTCCGGAGAGCGGTTTCCTCTGGCTGTCATTAATCCTTGTGGGCTTGGCGACCTCAGCACACAGCATCCTTTGGCTCCCCGGCTGCTGGGAAGCCAGACTATTGTTTCAGGGCTTTTGTCCCAGACAGAGGAGCTGAGGAACCAGGCTTTTCAGGTGTCCTCATCACAAAGTGACTGGCTTGCAGCCTGGCACTTGCTCAGACCTTTCCTAGCTCTGCTGCTGGGAATCCAGCAGGATTTGGACCCATTTTGATGAGGGTGAAGGAAGGAGTGGCCCGGGGATGTCCCAGTATGAGCTGTGCTCACCCTGCATGAGGGAGCTTCCCCACATACCTGTGGCTGCAAGGGGATGGATCCACCACCGTCCCCATGGATAGGATGGAACACCCAGGACCCCCAGCTTCCTCCTGGTCCCTAACTCCCGGCCTGATCTTCTAATCCCTGCAGGGCAGAAGCAGGAAGTCCCAGTTTCAATTCAGTGCATGAATTGGAGCAAAGGAAATGTTCTCTTTCTCTAAGAGCTAGCTAAAAGAAGTCTTGCAGAGAGGCTTTCTAATAGGGATGTTGCCCATGGCATGTGTGTGCACCAATGTGCATGGAAGGAATTGTGGCATGGAGGGAAACCCAAACAGGCCCTTCATTTTTGCCATGGGCTTGCGGAGCCCTTTGTGGTTCTTTTTATGGTGACAACTTTAGAGGAAGAAACAGAAATGTGTGTTTTCCAAGCCAGGGTTCAAAGGGGGTTTATAGCTCTGATGGGAAAGTCTCTCTTCAAGGTTGCATCTGTCTCAGCACAAACTACACTTTAGAGACAGCTCAGAAGGACACAAGCTATGATTTCTTCCCCACTGATGCTGGCAGGCAGTACACTGGTAAGCTTGGAAAGAGCTGCCTTTTCTTTCTCTAGGTGAGGCATATAGCAGTGCTTTCATGTGGGCATTGCTCCCCACTCCTGTCCCTCTCAGGGCTTCAGGGAAGGTCCCAGAGCAAAGCAGCCAGCCCCTACTGCCACCACATTGTGACTAGAGGTTTTCCTCTCTGGCTGACAGCTGGAGCTCCCTCTTCCTGCCCTCTTCAGGGGTGTTGTGCCACCACAGCTTTGCCAGTGGCAGCAGTATTATTTTGATGATGCAATCACTCCTTTTTGGTAACTCATTGCTTTGAGAGGTGCTGATGGATGCTGCTGATGGATTAGGACAGGAATGAGGAAGTCACTGTTCACAGCAGCCCAGCAGTGATGCCAGAAGTGCATCCAGGATCTGAAGAAGGTCTGTGTGATGGCTCCCATAAGCAGAGCTGTGCTACCGTCCCCCCCAGTGCCACCTGGGCAAAGGACACAGGGAGAGTCTGTGGGTCTTCCCACCCCACACAGCACGGGGCTTCCTCAGAGACCCCTGAGGTGGTGCATCTCATGGCCCTGTGTGCAGTGCTGGTCTGGGGCTGGGGGCACACTGATGTGGCTCCATGCCTGGGCTCCCAGCCCACACCTCCAGTGTGGAGGTGCAGGGATCCAGCTGTGCAGCTGGCCCAGGCAGCCTCCATGCCTTGCAGGGATCACAAAGCACCAGCGTGGCCCAAGGGACCTGCCCAAGGCTCCCCTGGGAGTCTGCAGCACAGCAAAGGTCCAAGCTCTGTGTGACCCAGCCAGTGCCTGGTGAAAGCAGAGCCACCCTAGTGCCTGCATCAGCCTTCAGAGTGCACAGGGGAGTGGGGTGATGCTGCTCTCAGGCATCAATCCCTCCATCTTCTTCCTGAATTTGCCCAGTGAGGGGCATGCAGGGGCATGGAGGAACACCCTTCCCCTCCCTGTGCTCAGCGGATGCGGACCGTGGTGGCAGCTGGACAGAGCTGCTTTCTCCAGCACAGTGCTGCCATTGTCCAGCTGGGCTCTGGCCCCTCTCATCCCCACCAGGCAGGCACAGCCAGGACCTCTGCAGCCCAGCAGCACAGACAACAAGGTGAAGGGGATGGATGGAAGCCTCTGGAGCAGGCAGCCTACCTTTGTGTCTCCACCGTGCAGCCCCACTGCTTTTTGGAATTCTGTGCAAAATATGATATAGGGGAGCACAGTAAGGTGGTGGCTAAAAAAAAGAAAATCCGAATGAATAGGAGGGGGAAGGGAGAGCAGATGACGCTGAGATGCAAGGGGCACGGCAGAGCCAGTGAGACAGAGCTGGGCTGCGAGCCGGAGAGGAAAAGCCGTGAGCCCCGTGGGAGCTGGGCTGTGGGAAGAGACAATGTGATGGAGGGGAAGGAGCCAGCTCCCACTCTGGGACAGGCACAAGGCTGCAATTAGAGACAGGAGACAGCGTGTCTGCCCAGGCTGGGAAGTCTCCTGCCATGGATGCAGGGTCATGCAGGGGCTGTGGCAGAACCCCCCTGCCTGCTCTGTGCCCCTGCACACAGCTCCCCCTCGACTGTCACCCCAAGGGGGGCAGAAGCCCCAAGGGCAGACCCTGGCAGTGCCTGTGGCTCCAAGGTGCAGGGGCTTTGCTCCCCAGTGCTGGCATGAGATGTCTGGGTTGCTTTGTTCTTGCACTGCATGGCAAGGTCATATCAGGCTCCCTTCCCTGGGTCAGCGCTCCTCCCCTGGCTGCCCAGACCAGCCCCCTCCTGCCTCCTACACCGGCTGATCAAATACTAATTCCCTCCAGGCAAGCAGGTTGCTTGACTGCTCACCTCTCACAGCAAGCACCCTTCAGTAGGTTTCTGGAATTTTCCTGGATGAAGGATGCTATGGAAATATGAAACTCCAGAGCAGAAGCTCTGGTTTTAGTGTCCTCCTCTGCACTGTGATTATCTAGCTCCCAATGGAAAATTCAAGTTTGTTTGGAAACAATCTCTGGGTTTGGCTTCAAAAGGCTCAGAAAATACCATGCAAGGGTCACAAACTTTTAGCACAAGCCATGTTTGGCTGGGGCTGTAAAAGAGGAGGGAGGTAGAGGAGGAATATGAGCACACACCATTTTTGCTACCACAAACTTGGCTGGGAAACTCTTTGTGCTTCTCTCTCTCTGGACATAAAGGTCCAAGAAAAGAGTTTGGTGCTTTTAAAAGAAAACCAACTAGTCATGCAGCCAGAGGAACTGATTTCCAAATTTGCTTTTTACAACTCATTTTCACCACCCAGTCAAGAAGCAGATAAAGCAGAGCTCCTGCAAACTTCTGCTGAAGTGACAGCAAAGGGAGATGCTTGAAAAAAGCCATCAGTTCCTGGCAGGGACAGAAGAAAGAGGAGAGCCCTGATGAACCAACAGTGTTTTTTTTAAAACATAATATATTCAGACTTGCAGTGGTTTTTGCTTCCTGATCAACAGTTTTAAGCCAACCCAACTGCTTTCCTCTTTTTCTGGTAATTTTAAGATCTTTTCACTGAGGTGAAATTAAATACGAGGCGCGGGAGGAGACCTGATGGTTTTCCTGCCATTCTCACCTGCGTGGGAGCGGCAGGAGCTGGGAGTTAAGGCAGCACCGGGTATTCTCTGACCAGGCAGATGCTGAGGAGTGTGGAAGATCACCACAGTGTATTTAAAGCTGTGCAGCAATAACAGCTAATTTGTTTTTGCCTAAAGAGCAGTTAGGGTTGGTTTTGCTTCATTTTAAATGAAGACACTTGGGCTCCAAAGGTCATTTCCGTGGAATAACAATGCTCCTTTCAGAAAGGGGCACCGGCAGGGTCTCCGTTACTCCCAGTGCTCCCAGCCCGGTTTGCAAGCCCAGCTGCAGCTCAGCTGGGTGAGCATCCCCTGGGCTGCCCTCTACACGTTGCAGCAGCTGCTGCCCCTGTGCCCCCACCCTAGGAAGTGCAGGAGCTCAGGAAGAAGTGTTGGTTTCTCTGCTGGGGTGTTCACAGGCACCCAGTGCCCATTTGACAGTAAAATGAGGATCGTGTCCAGTCCCTTTCACCCCCCACCCCAACCTCAGTGGCACCCCTGTGCCATCTGGGAGCACTGGCAGAGGATGGTGCATCCCCAGCAGGCAACATATGGCTGTAGGTTCTCCTCATCCTCATCAGGTATGGCATGAGGAGCAGATACGATCAAAAATTCTGATTTTAAACTAGGTAATTCGCAGTGTGGGAAGGTTTTCCATGAGCTGCTGCTGCCTTTAAATGGCAGGTGAACGTGCTTCACTGACTTCAGTGAAATTGGTACCATGATCTGCATCCATGCAAGTATGTTGAAGCTAGGCAATGCAGGAAGCATTCAGCAGAGCTGGGTGAAAGCAGGCAACTTGCTTCCCAGATCCAGTTACATCACATTCTTATTTTCCTACATGCTTCCTAAATCCCTACTCTCTCAGGCTTTAAGCAGGCAGAAATATTGGAGCTGTGAAAAAGTAAACTTGAGGCTCAGGCTATTCTCTGTCTTGCAGGCATGTATTTACCAAGAATTTCCTCTCTGCTTCAGTGCAGCCCCCAGCATAACTTCCTATCAGTAAGTCTTCCAGTTACAGGGCACTTTGCTTGAAAACTACCTTATCTTTTATTCTATGTGGAGAAAGGATCTTCAGAAAGAGAAAGCCCTTGAATTAAAAAGAGCTCCCCTCCTTAGCAAGCACTGTTGTTTGTCACCCTCTCGGAAATTTGTAAACCCTTTTCTCTGTATTTATCTAACTCTGCTATTTTGGGATTTGCCATAACTGTCTGCACCAATGAGGTGTGTGTGGAAGGGAGAGTGTCTCTGCTGCTTGGTTGATATTTTTGGCCAGTGCAGAGCTCATTTCTGGGAACCTGAGTACCACGGGAAGATGCAGTTCTGATCTCCTCATCTCTCTGCCTCCTCTTCCTCTTCTGAGAGCATTGATGCCCACAGTGGTTCAGCAGTCCCCAGCGTAGGTGCCTCTGGGTGTGCCAAGGGATGGAGGAGAGGGGACAAGGAGACTGGGATGGATGGCACAACTGGCTGCAGTTGAACCTCTTCTCCCATGCCAGCACTCTTGTAGCTACAGGAAAACTCATCACGACAGCTGAAGGAGGTCTGCACAGTTTTGCCTCCCAGGGGCATGGTGAGACTGTGATGCTCCATAAGAGAAGGCAGTTTACTTCCTTCTCTCTTCCCAAAACTGCCCTGGCAGCTCCCAGACAGCCAGGTCCTGTGTGGGAAAGAGCAGCATGGGCCAAATGTGGCTAGCCAGGAACAGAAAGGAAAGGGCTTCATCAGCCCACGGTCCTCCCCAGGGAGGTGTGAGTGCACACACATTGTATGCATACATGTATGTATGTATCTTAATACCCTACACCTTACAAGATGCTTGTAATTTTAATTTTCTTGTCTGGGAAGGGCCTTTCCAAACCAGCTCCAGACACAGTTAACCCTGTCTGCCCTATGCTGCTCTCTTGTGCTGTCAGCAGAGAGATCTGTCCTAGCGTAACTGAAGTTGTGTTCAGAGCCATTGTACTTCTACTGATCACACACAAAGGTCTTCCAGATTTCTTGGAAGCTTGCAGGAAAATTTTTTTTCAGTTCCAGAGTTTTGATTAGGGCTTGTCTTCCAGTAGCCAGGAGGTCATGGTGTCTGCACAGATCACAACCTGAACATCTGCATCCTATTACACAGCATGGTGATTATTTTTCAACATTCCCCATGTCTTCTAGCAGTGACAGTGGTGATTAAAGCCTGGAATGGATTCCTGAGTAGCATTTCAGCTTCCTTTACTTTCGCATCCTGACCGTAAACAGGAGAAGAGGGCTTTCCTTGGGCACTAGGTCAGGAAGCCCATGTGCCTTAGGGTGATGCTGATGCACTGATGAAAGCCCGGAGATATCAACTGGTACAAAGCAGCTGAACAAACCTGCCAAGGGGTGCCAACAATAGCAGGATGTCACTGCAGCTCGCAGGGAGGAGATTTCCATTCACTGATTTGGCTCCCGTGCCAAAAGCCATCCAGTGGTCCAAGGAATAAAGCCATTGTCTCCAGGAAGTGANCACCTTGCACCTCTCACATGGTCTGGTCCCCCTGCTACAAGGGAGCTCCATAAACCGTCTTGTTGAAGACTGGGACTTCATTGTTCTCCTTGGTGGAGGGAGGGGAGACAGGTCAGGGAGATCAAGGAGCCAAGAGGAAAAGGATTATTCGTGTCAAGTCTCTCTATAGCAAGAGGCTGGAGTTGCCAAGCAAGTATTCCAGCCAGGAGACAGTCTCAAAGTTTCCTGACTGAGAAAGGATTTTACTTTCTCTGCTCATTATCCACGGTGGCATTAATGAGCCCACATTTCTTGTGCAGGTCAGCATGCAACATGCAAGAAACTTCCTTCACCATAATTTTCCCTACAAGTCTGTGAGGCAGCCAAGGGCAGGAAACCGTCTATAAATGAGGACAACTGCTCCGGGTGGGGTGCCAGCACTGAAAGCAGCTGCTGCCTATGGTCTGCATCCAGCTAGAGAGGAGAGAGGAGAGAGAAGGCCAGTCTCATCCAGCTGCTCACTCCTTCTCCTGGGAAGAGGGGCTGTGGCACACACCAGGGCACATGCCCTGCACAGCACCTCCTGCTGCTTCCCCTCACCACAAGCCCCTGCAGCTCCTCCTGTCCTGGTCCCTCATTACCTGCCTGGTATTTCTCTGCTTGTCTGCTCATCTGTCTCCTCCTCGGCATGTGCCAGTGTCCTGTCCCCATGTGCCTGCCTGCACGTGCAGCCCTGTCTGCTTGTCTTGCTCTCAGTAAAGGCTCAGGTTGCCCAGGGCTGCCTGCACATCCAGCCTCTCTAGGCACCTGCCTGCACATCCATCTGTGTTTTTCTGCTCAGTTACGCTCATGTGTCTCTCCCTGCATCTGCCTTCCAGCGCCTGTCTGCGTCTCTGCTTGCATCTCCCTCCACTGGCCCTTTTTATCCTGGTAAACAGGACAGGCACGTGCATCCAAGCCCCGTGCACCCAAGTTGGCTGGAGTTGCACCGGCTGAGAGCCAAGACAAAGGACAGGGAAGAGGAGGAGGGACGGGGAAAGTGAAGGGGAGCGAAAGGGCTATTGGAAAAGGCCTAGGGGACAACCCAGCTTCTTGTTGCTGTTTTGCATTGCTCTCATGGAAAAGATCCTCAGATAAGCCTGCTCACTATGATAACGACCTAGTGCCTGCAAGCCACCAAGCTGGAGGTGAAGAGCTCTCCTTCATCCTCCAAGACAAGAAAGGACAAGTATGAACCAAGACAGCTGCCTCTTGGGCTAATGGGGGTCAAGGGTGGGGGGCGCAGATGCACATCAGAGCTCAGGCAAAAGGGGAGGGCTGCAAGGCAATTGGAAAAGGCAGACTCAAGGCAAAAATCCTCCAATTCCACAAAAATGCAGGTTGTGCAATTAAGGCTGTTTAAAATAGGAGTAACATTACACCTCTCCCTCAGAGAAAGGGCTGCTGGCCCTGCATTACATAGTTTGGAAATACCTGCTCAGAGCCTTCCTTAAAAATTTGTCCCCTACACACTGGCCAACACATCACACCAGATGAACTGTGACCTGCATGAGGAGCTTCTGTGCTGTGCCCACTGGTGTGGTGGTGCGGGGGGAGGATGCTGCAGCAAGGGAATTGTTGAGACTTTCGAAAAGAGTTTGCAAAGGGCAGGGGAACTGTGGCTGTTGTGGGCTTTGAAGAGTGCAGAGGACCCTGATGGGCCAAATTACAAGAAGCAGAGAGGTCAGGTGAGAAACCCTGGAAGAGGAGGGACTGGAGGTTTCTGGAGATATAGGTGGGAGGAGGGATGGAGCAGGTTGGCCCTTGCTTCTTGCATGGCATGTGCCACACAAGTGGTCAGAGCCACCCTGGAGCAGCAGCAATGTTGGCAGTGTACACATGTGCAGGGAGATGCAGGGGTGGGGAGACAGGAAGAGGCACAGAGGCAGGCACAAGATGAGTCAGCTGTACCAGCTGATGACTAGGGGGCGTCCTGGAAGATGTCAACATTTCTGTCTCACTTTCTGGAAAATACCCAGCCTCAATGGAAAACTACTGCAGCAGAAGTTACCAACGCAAGTCCTGCTTTGAATATTGAGCCAAAACACACACAGCAGTGCTTGCTTTCCCAAATTTTAATACGACTCCTTAAGTCCTATATGAAACCTTAATGAAGCAGTTGACACAATGGCAGCAAGGGATGCCATCCAGACAACCTGGGCAAACTTAAGAACTGGGCACATCCAAGGCCGAGTTGTTGCGCCTTGTGCGATTGTTCTCATAAACACTTAATCCAATTTCAATCTCAGCAATGTCTTCTGGGAGATCAGGCCAGAAGACTCTGTACGATTGAGGAGACGCCTGGCGCTTCCTTCTTCTCCTGATCAGCCAGCAGATGACAGCAAGCAGGACCAGGCCAACTGCAGCAGTCCAGAACAGCCACCCATAAAAGCGCCGGGCTTCCTCTGCCTTCTCCATCTCCTGCAGCAAATTAACCAACTCCTGGTGCAGATACACCTCACGCTCCAGCATCTGTTTGGCCGCAGCTCTGCTGATGTGGTGATGCTTCTTCTGGCCAGGCTGGATCATCTCTCTGGCCAAAGCAGCCAGGATGAGGGCATTTGCTGCAGCCATGGCCTGGAGGAAGTAGGAGGAAAGGGGGCTCATCAGGTCTGTGTGGGAGGGACTAAGGAGCTGGGGGCACCCAGCACATTCCCAAAGCCTCTCTAGGCACCTGCCACCTCTGGGAGCCCTGAGCCTCTCTGCCCCAGACCCAAGGGTGGTAGTGCCTGTCCTGAGGGGCTCGGCGCTCTCTCTGTTTCCGAACTCCCGGGCATCTGCCCTGTCCTCCATCCAGCCCAGCCTTCTCCCTGCATGAGCACTCACCATCACCTAAGTGCTACCTAAGTGCAGCCGTGGTGGAACTGGGGCTGCCTACTGATGCCCCTGGTGACTTCTCCCACTGTGACACATCCTCCATGATGTCACAGCCACCAGAGCCACATCACCCAGCCAGCAAGCCCAGGCTTCGTCCCCACCACCCAGCTCAGTGAGGCCTGAGCAAACAGACCAAGAGCAAACCCCCCCTGCAGAAGTGAGCTCCCAGGAACGTTCTTGACAAAGAGACTCTCCTCTAAAACCTTAATTGAAATGAAAATGGGGACTGCAGGTGGATGTCCCTGACATAGGGGTGTGATGTTTTCTGGGCCAGGTGGTCTGACTCCAAGTTACCTTGCAAAGAAGAGCTACGAGCCCTTGGGCAGAGATGACTCTACTCCCTCTCATTCTCTTGGCTTCCTTTTGCTGGGGGAGGGCATATGGATAGCAGTTAACTTAAGAGAAATTTTTAGAAAATCAGTGCAGCCACAGCTAAAGGTCTAGAGAGGGATGCCTGCAGCTGCCAGTGCTCTCAGGTACAGCAGCAGGAGGGAACATCTTCACTGCCCGTGGGAGAAAGTTAAAAAAAAAAAAAAAAAAAATCTTATTACTTTTCTTTTCCTCAACTACCCATTTAACTCCCCATGCCTTCCGCTTGTTCCTGGCTATCTAATTAGATTTCCTCAGATGACCGTGTTTCAGGGCAGAAGGCTGGCTTGGGGGTGTGCAGGTCTCCCAGTTCCTGGCTAGCTGCAAGGGAAGGAGTGGGGGTGTGTGCACCCCCATGCTCCCTGTGTCCAGGCTCTGTCCCTGGCTGCTTTGTAATGGAGACATAACAAAGGGAACACTGCAATCGCCACTGCAGGTTAGGAGATAAGCAGCCCTCCCTTAATGAGGACATGGTATACCTGGCAAGACTGTACTCCTTGTGGGGAACAGCAGGCTCTTTCACTCCAGGCCCTGGCACAGCCAGGAGCAGCTGTGAGACAGAGGGGACAACAGCTAAACAGATAAATCAGCTCAGCACCACCAGCCATAGGAAGCCCAGGGTAACGGCACAGCCCTGCATCAGCTGTTGTTGGGAAGCCCTGGGATGTCCCAGGTTGGATTCCACCAGCAATCACAGCAAGACAGCAATTTTGGAGGGGTACAGCTTTGCTAAAATTGGCTTTTCCAGGAAGGCAGATGGGCATGGCAGCTCTCCAGCGCCAAGGGAAAGCTGCATTTCTGCCGCCAGTATCTGCTGAGGCAAGCCAATCCTGGAGGGAAAAGGGCGGCATTACCACACTGAGAGACCTCTGCTTGCTGCTTGGGAGGTAAAATCTCCATTGAAAGGAGCCAAATTGTTACTGTGTGTATCTAAAGGCATTGAATTATTAAGGAGATTTAAGGCTGCAGGTGAAGCAGAGAGCTTTATGGATGGATGATATTAAACGTAATGGACCTCTAATGGAAAACCATCTGATTGCCACAGAATGGTTTCTCAGCTGTGGAGCAAACCCAAGCAGCTGGAGTGAGTGTGGTGCAGACCATTTTTGCCCCAGGGAACAACTGGGTTTGGTAGTCCTTTGCAGCATTTTGGAGTATTGCAGAGAGCCTATGATGGAGAGATACTCCCTCTCACCCCGTTCTCTGAGAATATTCACAATTCAGCCTTTGCTTTTTCTGGATGAGCCCAAAACAGCCTTTCCCTGCCTCACCAGTGCATACTTACACGTGATTAAGGTCATATAAGAGCTGGCTGTTGTTTCCAAGTGTCCTGAATTTGCCAAAATTAGTCTGGATTTGTGGAAACTGGGTTCCCGAGACCTCGGGCACTTCCTGCTTTGAATACCAGGCCAAACACAACACAGCAATGCTTGCCGTCCCAAATTTTAATATGACTCTAAAAAGGTCTCACATGGACCCACAAATTACAAAATCTGTTAATGTGAGGGTGAGAAAGGAATCATGAAACACTTAAGGAAGCAACAGGGAAATACCTGTCAGTCATCCCAAAGGAGTTAGAGAGGGTTCTTCCCAAAAGATAAGGAGGGTGATAGCCCAGCTGAAGTGTCTCTACAGCAATGCACATAGCATGGGAAACAAGCAAGAGGAGCTGGAAACCATGGTGCAATTAGAAAATTGTTACCTAATTGCTATCCCAGAAACATGCTGGGATGAGGAGCACAACTGGAACTCTACAGTTGAAGGCTATGCGCTTTCCAGAAGAGACAGGCTGGGAAGGAGGGAGGATTGTTGTGCTCTGAGTTAAGGAATGGATGGATTGTGGAGAATTGCCTCTGAGAAACAGCCACAGACAGGCTGAGAACTTGTAGATGAAAATCGAGGATGGGACCACCAAAGGACAGCTTGTGAGTGGGGTCTGCTCCAGGTGCCTGACCAGTTGTTAAGGCTTCTTGCTTCAGATCCAGAAGCCTCACACCCACACATTTTCATCCAGATGGAGGCTTTCAACCATCCAGACATCTGCTGGGAAAGCAGTACAGCTGGCTGAGAACAATCCAGGAGACTCCTGGAGTGCCTAGAGGACAACTTACTGGTCCAGGCATTGGACAAACCAGGCAGAGAAGTGTTGCTGGACCTGGTGCTCACATGTGCTGATGAGCTCAACAGAGAAGTTAAGTGGAGGCTGTCTGGACTGTAGCAGCCAGGCCCTGGATGAGTCCATCATCTTGAGGAACATGGGTCTCATGAGGAACAGAGTGAACTTTTATCTGTTTAAAAAATTAGTGGATGAGATCCCCTGGGAAGCTGCCCTTAGGGACAGAGGAGCTTTCAGGACACTGTTCTTAGCTCTCCATCCACGTGAGTCAGGAACCAAGCACTGAGTAATTCTTTAGGTGACCTGAGGAGTAGAAAAGGCCATTACAGCTGACAACTCTGCTCTGCTGTGACAAGGAAGCCTTTGCTCCAAGACCTCGTAATCAAAAATAAGACAAACAAGAAAGGTGAAATAACCAGGGTGGAGAGGAAGTCAAGGGTTAGAGGAAAGTGTGATGTGTACCAGAGCTGCAGGGACTGAGGCTTTCTATTCCTAATTAACAGACTCACTTGTCTTATTTTCTGCTCTGACCACCATATGAGCCTTTTAAATATAGAAGGCTCCTCCCTGGCTATGTACACAGCCAGCCCGGCACCACCATCCATCTCAGCTACATGGCCACAGGTCACATTTTCAGAACCACTTGATGGGTGGATTAATGGCTGCCTTTTTATTGCCAGTTCCCCAGCTTTCAGGGTGGGGTGGAGGCAGGAAGGAGAAAAATAACTAATAAAAACCCCCATATGTGAAATTTTGAAGTGTCATGAAGGTGGATTAAAAAAAAAAATTGAGATTTTATTTTAAAATTAATCTGTAGGGGGTTTATTTGCTGCTTAGTATGAAAAATGTGAGGCTTGTAGGTTCATTTTTCACACTTTCCCCCACACACAGCCCAGGCCTGGAAAGTTACTTTATTATTTTTAAATGAAAATATGGAGCTTTACTGGAATAACTAGTAACTGTGGGTGTTCTTCAGTGCTGCCCAGTGCAGTCACCCACGCAGAAAAATCAAGGTTTCTATTACATTTAAGATGAAGAGCCGGGTCTCTCATCCTCTCTTTCAGGCTCTGAGAGGTAATATTTATTATGAAAATCCTAGAAGTGATTTACAAATAACTGTGATGGTTGATACAGGTTTGATGTACTAAACAGCTGAAATTGAAGCGTTTTGGGTTGTCTTGTCTTTTTAAACTATTACTATCAAGAGGGAAACTACCCAGATTTAAACGCTGCCCTGTACGTAATGCAAATAAAACCCCAGCAGGATGCAGACGGAGGTCTGGGTGCAGAGCAAAGGGAAGTCAGCGAATGGCATACACAGAGCCTGGGCTCAGCAGGAGGGGCTGGCAAATAAATCACCGTGACTCGTTCTTCCCATCGCCTGTGGAACTGCGGCAAAGCAGCACTTCGGTCAGAAATCTCCCGTCCAAGCCGACGTTTCTCACAGTGGAAATCCAACCCCCTCGAAGGACAGGGAGGGATTGTTTTAACCTCTCGGGCAGAGCCAAGTCTCCAGCGGCGCTGCAACAGGCAGCACGCTGCTCCGATGCTGTTCCTGCTGCGGCGCAGCTCCAGCCGCTGCTCCCGCTCCCACCCAGCCCACGGCCGTAGGGATTTGACTGCAGCAGCGCTGCTGCTGCGAACGGAGCCGAGCTGGCCTGCTGCACTTTGCATACAGCTGCTCTGCCCGCAATGATTCAGCCTCACCCTGCCTGCCCAGTGCCGCCTGTTATGCTTCACAAAACCAGGGTGACATGAGTCATCTGGTCACAGCAGGACAAGGCCGAACACTTTGGACTCCCCGCAGCTGGCTCAGCTGCATGGGCCATCCTCAGCCCGCTGGCTGCAATGGAGCTGTGCTTATCCTCTGTGCTCCTCAGGGCTGCAGCTGAAAGCACCTGCCCAGGATGTGGGGACAACAGAATCATAGAATGGTTTGGGTTGAAAGGCACTCTAAAGGTCATCTTTTTCCAAGCCCCCTGCCATGGCCAGGGACAACTTCCACTAGACCAGTTTGCTCAAAACCCTGTCCAGGCTGGCCTTGAACATTTCCAGGGATGAAGCATCCATGATTTCTCTGGGCAACTTGTTCCAGTGTCCCACCATCATCAGTGTTTTGCTCATCATCAAATAATTGCTTCCTAGTATCTAATCTCAACCTACCCTGTTTCAGTTTGAAGCCGTTCTTCCTTGTCCTATCACTATATGCCCTTGCAAATATTTCTCTTCCTCTTTCCTGTAGGCCTCCTTTAGGTACTGGAAATCTGCCTCGTGGGACAGAAGACATGTATTCCAGGGGTACATCATCATGCTCACAAGAGGTCCTCTCCAAAGAAGGGGAGCATGATTTTTACTGTGACTCTTTTGTCTAGGAGGCACTTGGAGGGGCTGGGCCCCCTTGGCATCCTATTTCTCACACCCCATCCCCTTACACACGGGGCAGGGCTGGTTGCTGTGCTGGGAGGGTGCACAGGAGGAGAGGCATCCCTGCTCAGGCCACCCCTTTCCAGCTGCACCCAGGGGCTGCTGCAGGTTTGGGGATGGTGGCAGGGAGGGGGAGTGCTGACAGGGCACAGGTGCTGTCCCCAGGGCTGAGCCAAGCTGTATTGAATGCCAGCAGGGAGTGACACCAATAGCTCAATGCTCTTTGTGCCCCAGCTGCCTGTCCCAGGAAGCACTGTCTTCAGAAATCACATTACCCAGGGTAGGGCTGACTTGCTGACACAGGGTATGCCCTTGCCCAGCAATTAATTTGGATGCAAGTAGTATTTGCATGATAACTACTCTGCCTAAGTAACACCATGTGTGGTATGAAGTGTGAGTGCTTTTCCTCTACTCTGAAATAACTCCATTTAGAGACAAGCTTTTTGAGATGCATGAAGTTCAAAGCAGATCCAAGGTACAGCCTACAGTTTCCATGCAGCATTATCCTGACTTTCTTGGACTGCTGTGTGTGACCAGAGGAGACATGAGGTGCCCCAAATCAGAGTGGGAGGGTAGAAGCACCATGCTAAGCAATTAAAGGACACCTCCACTCCCATGCCAGCTACCCGTGTGCCTGGATTTTCCTTCCGGCTGGCACAGCACCCACGGCCTTCCTGAGCTGGTATCTGGGCGGGTGGAAAGGAATTTGGACCCGGTGGGTCTGACTGCCAGCACTGTTAAGGAGGCACATGCCGTCATCACAGGCTGAAAGTCTGGCTTTAGGACTAGCAACTGCATCCAAAATGCCTGGCTACATCTAGACCCCATGCTGCCTGAGGGCACCTCGATCCCAGCAAGGGGGCTGCTGTGCTCAGCAGCCTGGAGTCTGCACCGTGGTCTAGTGAAATAGGGGGCAGTGAGTGGTCTCAGTTCATCTGTGGGTTTAAAAGCCCTTCCAGAGAGAAGGAATGTGAGTCAGCTGTGCAAAGGGCTGATGAGAAATATTTAAATATTTCAGTTTCCAGTGTAACTTGAGTCATTTGGAATGGAAAGTTTCCATTACTCAATAAATCTAGTTCATTCATTTAAAAGGGAAAAAAAAAAGGACAACTTTTGGTGTTGGCTTGAGGAACATTACAGTGCAGCAGAGTCACAGACAAGCACCACCCACCAGCAGGTACATAATGTTCTTGGCCCAGGCTAGGGCCAAGGAGGGACATGGGGCAGGCAATGGAGCAATGGGCACTTTTGCTGTCCAGGGAGGGCCTGCTCAGTCATGCTGGCAGAGATCATGCAGAGAAAAACTTAGGCTTGGATCAGAGCAGGTGAGAACAGAACCCCAAAACCTGTGCACCTTCAGATGAAATTAAATTGGATGAGAAACTTTTTTTGAAAATTTATAAGGAGGTGCCCATGTCTGAAGCAATGTTCTGCACTAGCTGACTGTGAGAACAAACTCTGTCCAGGGGTGCAGACATGATCACCCCTGGCTTCTGCCCAGGAAGGGCAAGTACTTACTGCCTTGCCAAGGATGGCTCTGGTGCTGGACTGTCCCAAATCCAGGAGCCCCCTGTTTAAAACGGGTTGGAGGATTAGCTCTACCTGCCCCAGCTCCTTCTGCCACTCCTCACGAGTGGGGCTTGTTCCTAAGGCATGCTTCACAGAGGACCACGCTCCCCACATCATGTTTTGGAGGGAAAGGAGGAGGCTTATATGTGCCCGGACTGCTATTCTCAAGCAGCCCTCGGCCACCTCGATGGCTTCAGAGGGGGACCCGAGCCGGGACCGAGTGGGGACCCAGCCGGGTGCCGGAGCCCGGCTGCGGGCGGATGGCGGGGCTGCACTGCACTCCAGCGGCCGCCGAGCTCCCGCAAGCAGAATTCCTGGTGGGAAAAGGGATCCCTCGGGCTCCCTCCTCGGGCATCCCTCAGACCATTCTCAGCCTTCCCTCTGCGACAGCTCCTAGCCCTGCCCAGCGCCTCTCTGTCACAAAGACGTTTTTAGTATTATAGCTAGTTTAGTGCCTCCTGTTATCCTGCTTCCCCTCTGTCCCAGTCTTTCCTCTGGCCACTGCAGCCAGAGGAAAAGCTTGCACAAGGACTCTGGTACAGGATTTGAGGAGCTGGGGGCTGCTTGCAGCACATACAGGAACACACGAGTAAAATAAGACAGGACCCTTGGCAGCACCTTCTTCCCCATCACACCAAAGAGACATGGAGCACGAGGGAGAACACAACCAAGGCAACCTGGAGCCTCCCAGCCCCTTCTCCCCAGTGCTCACAGCTCTTCCAGGGGAAGAAGCAGGAGATGGCACTGACAGTCTAGAGGGGACCAGCTGGCATGCATTGGATGTAGGGCATGAGCTGCCAGCTCGCACATACCAGACCCTACAAGCTCAGGAGCACAGGGGGAGAGCAAGAAGGGCTCTCTCTCTCCTAGAAGGCTGAACAGAGCTTGAAGCTGCACACCCACTGCTACCCTGATGGGCACCAGAGCACCCAGGTGCCAAGCAGCAGGGTCAGACTGATGTCCTGCCGCTGATGGGGGTGAAATAAATGCCCCCTTCACCTGGAGGTGCAGCTGCAGTGCAGAAGCTGTTCCCAAATACAGCTGGTGTTTTTGTGGAGCTGAGACACATGCAGCCCATGGCAGGGCTCCCACCTGAGCTGGCTGGATCAGGCAGCAGAAAGGAAGGCAGAGATGGGTCACCTCCCAGCAGCAGGACAGTGAGATAGCATCCATTCACACCCTGCCCGTGTGTTTCTGGGCAGATACTGACAGTAGTCGAGATACTTGTACAGCTTCCTGCCCAAGCCAGAGGAACAGAATTACTGCAAATATTGCTATTTCTGGCCAGTCTGAGGAATATGGCCTTGCCAGTCAGTTCTGCCCTGTTGCAGAGACCATTTTTGAAACAGAGGTCAAGGAAGTGGCATTAAAAATGCTCTCCTCGTGACAAATCCTGCATTTACAGCCAGAAACTATTGTAAATAATATTTACACCCAAGGCACAAAAAATGTGGAGATGAAGCACTGCAATTTGGCAAGAGAGGCTCTATAATCACCAAGAAGGATTTAAACAAGCAAACAAACAGAAAGGAAGCCCTACCATTAATGATATCAAATATCAACAGAGAGAAAAACAACACAGCGTCACTAGCAGCAGCAGCAGCAGCAGATTTTCTACCTATAGTGCAGCCAGGCAGTCACAGATGACTTTCACAGCTCAGCACAAGTTAAGGAGTCAGGCCAGAAGGCTGGGAGAGCTTGGTCCAGGCCTGCATACCACCCTCTACTGCATCACCTAGGAAAAGTCACAGGCCATCCTTTTGCCCTATGCACCAATACAAGTAAGGAGAAGCCTGGAATACACACCACCACAGTCATACCTCCCTCCCTTCTCCCAAAATGGTGCACAGTTCTACCTGTGCCAAATGTTGTACTTGGAAGGAAAAACTTCAGATCCCTCACCTTAAAAATCCTGCTAAATCCAGCTTAAGTGTTACCCAGTTCTTCCAGGTTCTCAAGATGGGCTGATGTGGGTTCAGTTCATGTCTTGCCCAGGCCAGTGAGAGGGTCTGAAGATATTTTTGAGGATGTTGTAGGGATAAATGGAAGGAATAAAAAGAGGGAATCCTGTTGACTTTAATGGTCATCTTTCAAAGTACTACCATGTGTCTGTCTTACAAGTGTTTCAAATGAGACCCCAGCACCTGCACTTCATTTGACCAGGCTTTTCCAGCTTGTAAGAGCAGACCACGGGAAAAAAAAAATCAATAAAAGCTAAGCTTGAACTGCAACCTCTAATGGAATGAGGTTTAGATTGAGCTGTTGTCCAGTGTATGTAGGTGAGAACCATTGTATTGTTCCCACACAGCCCTGCTGTCAGCATTACAAGATGTTTGCTGGGCTGACATTGGTGCTTCTCTCTGCTAAGTCCTAGACTTGGGCACATATTACAGTTTTCCTTTCTTATTGTCACAGACCAGATCAGTCTGTGTGTGGACTAAGGGATGCCCCTGTTAACACCCATGAGTTTTGTGTGAATTTTCAGTGAAGCACAGCAAGTTTGTGGGTGCCTGACCAGCCTCCCAAGGAGCTATGCCTGAAGTGCCCTGGGTAAAACAGAAATGAGTATTAGGGCTTTCCCAGATTGTCTTAGGCTGTTTTTCAATGACTACTCAGTATTGCCAAAACTTCTGTTTGTTTTCTGATATGTTTCCCGGTTAGAAAAACATCCCAAGCCCCCAGTGCCCTCCTGTTCCCTGACAAGGTGCTACACAGAGCTCAGGAAGCAAACACTGGGGTTGGATGCTAGCATGTTTTTAATAAATTACATATATTTTGGATGTAAACAGTGGCTATTTGTTGAAAAGTTGTTTACTATTGTTTTGACTGAAGGTTTAAGGTTGAAGGTTCAAAGAGATCAAATTTTAGAACACCAAAAGTAGTCTTTGCTGTGGTTTCCTAAGCAAAAGGGGAATGTTAAGTACTGGAACACAAAGAGGGAAGTGGTCCTCCACTTTGAATGGAAAAACTTTCCTCTTGTTAAATCCTAGCAAATGAAAGCAACCAGTTGCTGCAGCCTCTCTGTGCTGGGATCACAACAAGGGGCTTTGCCCAGGCTGCATGATGAGGCTGCTGCCACCTCCAAATCCCAGCCATCCCCACATCCTGACCTCTGTCACATCCCAACCTCCATCAGTCCAGTTTGCCATGTGGCTGTTTCACATACAGCAGGAGGAGCAGTGATCATCTTAGGTCTTTGATCATGTTTTGGAGTTTCTTTAACAGCTCTTGAAGTATTTCAATTTGCCAGAGGGTTGGTACCCATGTTTTCAGGTGTTCCCTTGCTATAGGTCCCAAATCCATGTGTATCATGAAGTTTGACTTTGTCAGCTCTGATGTCTCACCACTGTGCTTCATATTGCCCTCTCTCAGTGCCTGGAGGAACCTAATTGAAAACACTTCCAAATCAGTTCTTATGTTACAGCAGCTCCAAGGGGCACAATCAGGACTGGGGCCTCCCTGCATGGGGGCTCGAGCAGGATTGCTGCATTTAGGAGCCTTTAACACAAGGACAGTGCCTGAGCACAGGCTACCTTAGCTGACAGAGTCTCCAGGGTGACAGGAGGACAACATTTGACCAGTCTGCTCTTCTGGGCAGCTCATTTTGCACTGTACTTACAGGGGCAGCTGCCTTCAGTTCCAGCTGGAAGCACAGGCAGAGAGAGTTTGGGCTCTGCCCCAAATTGATGGTGCCCATGTACCTCTAGAGAGTGATGCAGGAAAATACAGCCCAAGTCTGGCTAGATTGGTGCATACATTATAAAATATCTGTTGTATGCATATTGCATATGATCATCATCCCTTATTAAAATCTTCATCAAGACTCGAGGTGCCATTGCTGGAAGCAGCCTCTTTAATCATCAGGGATGCTTTTGGGAGCATGTGGAGCCAGAGGGGGAGCAGCTTCTGGGAGCACACAGCTGCTGCCATCCTGTACAATGCTGTCTTGAGCTGAAACTGCACCCAAGGTGGGCTTGGCCAGCCAGAGCAGGATTTCTGCCCCTGCCCCACTCCCACCATGCCTATGGGCTGAGCAGACATCCTCCAAGTGTTGTCAAAAGGCTCTGCCTCCTGAACAGCTTCCCAGGGTCCTCGTGGGTCCAGGTGCTTGTCCAAAGTCACCATGCTGTGCAGAAGTCCCAGGAACAGCTCAGGACTATGTCTGGCCCAGAGGGAGCAGAGAGAATCACTCCACCCTGCTGCAAGGCTGCGGAGTGTCACAGCTAGATGTCTGCTTTCCCACTGTGTGAGTGCCCTGTCAGGCACCAGGAGGGGAAGACAGTCTGCCCGTCTTTTTTTGGTTGTTAATATCGGGTGGGAGTTCCCTGAAGCCATATACTGAGCATCTGGCACTGCCATCCCCTGAATGCTGCCACTTCATCATCCTAAACCAGGGGATGTCATTAGCGATCTGCATGGCTGTGGCACTGCAAGGGGCACTCATCCATCTGGTCCTCCCCAGGTACCTCCTTACCACCCCAGGAGTTATCTTGGGTGGCTGGAAACGCTCTGTTGTCTTTCCAGCTGTTCAGATCAGCATCTCCTTTGTTACTCTGAGGTTTTGCTAAGGGTTTGCATTGTGTTAAGTTTCAGGAAGCACAAAGAAATTGAAGATCTTTGTATGCCAGGCTCCTGGCCTAAAGTACTTAAGTCTCCAGGGAGTAGAGGGCAGACAAAAGAGAAGAGAGAAGGTACAGTATCTGAGCAAAAGACCAAGCTAGTGAGAGAATGTAAAATTAATTAAGTATATCTCCGGAACAAGTAACAGAGGGAGTGCAGGAACAGAATTTACAATGGTCTTAGGTATACTTGTAAAAAAATTATATATCCATTTTTATCTCCTCTTTTTTGACATCTGTTTACTTGACTTGGGATAGAACTAGGCCTAGATACCATTTTTGAAAATGAGTGTATTTATAAGTTCCCACTATTTTCACTGTCCATGATGGGATGTGAATATGATCATGTGACTAGATAATGTCCACGTAGAGAGCTGCAGAGATCTGAGTTTGATTCTAAACCTGGTGGTAGCTGGGGTCTTTCCTGAGACTTGTCTGTTAAAAGGGCTCACAACAGGGACTGAGCTGCTCTGACCTGTGGTAATTTCTCTCTGGTGGCACAAATGCCAGAAATCCATCTGTATGCTGCCTTTCCCAACCTGCCAAGTTTTCTCTTACTGCTACTTCTAATACTAGCCAAGCCAGCTCAGAGATCACAAGAAGACCTAAGATGTATATTCTCACTGTGGGACTCCTGGTGACTTTTGGAGGACGTGTCCTGTCCCCAGATTGCTGGAGGGCTCATAAGATGCTGTGGTAAATGCACTGGAACAGGAAGGACCCAGGGAACAGCAGTTCAAGTCAAGGACCTGGGCCTCCAGCACAGAGATAATGATAACTAAGTGGCTATTGCCAAGGGCAATCCCCTCCCAGAAGTACCATGCTTCAATGCACATGCTGCTTTGGCTTCTGGCATCATTTACACCTGCTGAGCTTTCCTTTACCATGCAAACCCCCTCTTCAGGCCCTCATTTGGGAAAGGAAAGCAGTGAGGGGCTGGTGGCTACAGAGCTACTCCCTATTTCAAAGTGGGCGCTAAAACCCTTCTGCTCAAAACTGAGCAGGGAGACATGAAACAAATCCCGTCAGGCTCGAGCCTCCACAATCACTTTTAACCTTCCTGACCACCCCCAGCAGAGGCAACTCTGCACTGTCACACAAAATTAAACTTTCTCTTTATTCTCCAGTCTAATCTCTGTCTCTACAATATGATCCTGAGGTGTAATCTGATTATGATCCTTCATATCACACTCTAACAAATGGCCCCAGCTGCCAAGCTAAGCAGTTTAATGAGATACTGTGTTGGTTATCAAATGAAAGGCAGAAGAAACACTGCAGACAAAGGCATTGCTTGCTCAGTCCCATCGCCAGGATGTGGGCACGGGCTACAAGGAAACACTCATGCAATTAATGTTGTGTCTCTTCTCTAAGAAAAGACCTGCCTTTCTGCAAGAGTTTTGATGGAGAACTGTGCTCTATCAGGCAGGGTGGCAGATGCTCCGTGACTGGCAGCTGTGAGATGTGACCACAATGTTGTCTGGCCATGAGGGTCTGAATATGAGATAGAGAAAATACCAAAGACCAAGTTTGTCTTTGGTCAGATGTTATTACATCTGATCTAAACATAAAAGCCCAAGATGTATCACATGGCAAATCAATATAGTTGTTTGTTACTCCAAATGCAATCAGGCACT
This sequence comes from Illadopsis cleaveri, assembly GCA_013399915.1. Taxonomy (NCBI): domain Eukaryota; kingdom Metazoa; phylum Chordata; class Aves; order Passeriformes; family Timaliidae; genus Illadopsis; species Illadopsis cleaveri. The sequence goes on along the minus strand of VXBB01005092.1, from coordinate 244,867 downwards.
TTTTTTCTTCCTGCTTAGATAAGACCCACCCTTCCCCCTCAGAACTGCAGCCAAAAAACATAATTCCCTCTCAGTGGCTAATGGCATTCATAAATTATGCTCAAGATCCATTGTTCATTTAATCCTTTTTGCTGCTATTAGCTCTGGTCACTGATCTGTTGCCTCTCCAGTACATGGCATTTTAATGACACAGCTAGAAAACAGCCAAACTCTTCGGCTTAGTGGTAAAAGCTGGATATGTGTTATAAGGAGGAATGGTGTCTACCATTAACTCAAGGGGAAGAAGTGTGGGAGAATTATAGGCCAGAGCTGATTGTTGCCTGGGGAAGGCAGAGAGGGATAGGCTGGAGCAAACTCATTGATTTTGGCCTGAGCTCAGGTCTTACGGAGATGATGAAGCTGTTGGCCCATGGCCTCAGGAATATGGTTCACTTCCAAGACAACCAGACCACAGCAAGCCTTTCAACCAGCCTAACCTGGTTTGCCAAGGAAGTCACTGATGATAGTCGCTCCTCCTTTGAAGCTGCAGTTGTTTTTTAAGGGAACTTGACCTCTGTGTGTTCTTTCCTTTTCAGCACAGGGGATATACTGCACAGGGGATTAGTATTATCAATGTGACATGCCATTACAGGAGATACTGATGAGACTCCATCTGGAAGGCTGCAAACCAGCCTGGTTATCTGTGCAGAGATGAATTACACTCAGTGTAGATCAAGACTGGAACAGAAGTTTTATCAGAGAAAAAGAGACCACTGAGTTTGGCACATCTAGTCACGCTCAGCTAAAGGCAAGGGAGCTTATGATTACCCTTGTGATGGTTGCACAGACAGCAAACCCCACGGAGAGTGAGCAGCAGCTTGCTCTGGTACAAACCAGACTGCACTGGTTGTGAACACATCTAGGCTGAAAGTTCAAAGGCGGCTCCTAATGATCTGTGTGGGTCTGAAATAATCTGCCTGCCTCGGGAGCCAGGGGCAAAGTATCTACCTACCTTTGAAACAGCTCTTGGTTAATTTGGGGGGAAGGACCAAGAAGAGCAGAAGATGGATTTGGTGGCTGATGACATTCCTCCCAGCTACGTGTCCTGACCGTTTAAAAATGGGATCCCAGGAGTTCAACATAGATGTTAATTTCCTTAGTAATTTTTACCACAGATTTTTAAAAATTTCCTTTGAGCTGCATTTTTGTTCACTACTAGCTTGAAAGTGGACTTTCTTAAGCTCTCCTGAGTTAACCAAACTTTTTCTCTGGAAGGCATTAGCTAGCCTCCAGGAACTGCAGTGCATGCAGCCTTGCCCTTCAGGTCCCCCAGCTGTGTTGGTGACAACACTGTCACCGGAAGGGGCTATGGCCTGCCCCCTGCTGCTGGGATGTGCTCCAGAAGCAGATGGGTGTAAGGCTGCCTGAAGTTGTGGCAGAAGAGGTTTGGCTCTTCAAGTTGCTGGATAACAAATGGTACCCATCTCCTCTAAGGCAACAGGAAAAACGTGCTGGGCCAGATGCAACTGAGCCATGGCTTGGGATCAGGCTCTGGACCACCCTGCACATAAAGTGGTGCCCTCCCGGGCTGAAGCAGGCTCAGTTCATGCTTCTCAGAGCTGCTGGCCTGTGTTGCTGCCTGATTCCAAGAGTGGCTTCTCTAAGAATGGAAACAAAAAGATATTAAGATTTTTAGTCCAGAAATCTTTAAGTGGCACAAGCCACAGTTGTGCAGCTGGTAATTACTGCTACCCAGGGGAGTCCAGGAAGATGCCATTCTTTTTTCTAATTACTACAAAGCCTTTCAATCTGATTAATTCTTTCCTTAATGCATTTCCTTGTAATTTGTATTTGTGAAAATGCTAATGGTAAATTATACAATCTTTCCTGTGAAAAAATATATTCTGCATTCTCCATAGGTTTGGACTCTGGTGGCATCTGTGCATTCGTCATCACTCATGCAGAAGATGCTTTCAAAGCCAGGTGCTCATCCTGTCCTTTCTTTCAGTTCGAAGATGTTGCTTGGAGCAGAACTGACAGGTACCTGTAACATGATGAAAGTGTTGTCCATTTCTTTGTGCTGCAATGGTCTGGGTCAGAACAGGCTAAAACACATTTGCTACCTGCAGCTGTTTAATTTCCTTTGAAATTGTGTGTATTATTCCAGCCAGAGAAGTCAGATCTCAAAGGGGTCAAGGGCACCACAGCTTCCTACAGTAATGGCAGAGGTTGGCCTGGTAGGGTGAGCGGGATCTCTTACCATGATTTGACACTGGCTGCTGTGTCAATCTCATGTGACATTGCAAAGCCCTCAGATGAGTGTTGGAGGTGGGGTATAAGAATAAAAAATATGTTTCTCCTCAAAACCAGAAGTCCTAGCATTGGTAAGCAGAAAAATATTTAGTGTGAAGGCAGAATTATCCTGCCTATCACTGTCCATGTCCCAGCTTTGCTCGGAGAGGCCAGGTTGCTCCCACTGGGAACAAAGTTTGCAAGGTGATCTAACTTCATTGCTGGGCACCATTTCAAACTAAAGATGGAGTGTAAGTGAGGATGAGTAGATGGTCTGTAATGGCCTCTCTGTACCTCTGGGTCCCATGAACTAAAAGAGAGTTGATGTGCACTTAAAAATGACCATTCCCACCAGAGCCAAAGGGGTGGCATCAGAAAACTTGTTCCAAGATTTTTTTTTTTTTCTTGGAGGAGGGAGAAAAAAAAGAGGGAGACAGAGGAGTCTGAGGGGTAGGTACACATGGGAGTCATGACCTAGCCCCACGGAGGGAGGGCAGGACCCTAATGGAGCAGGGGAGTGGCTATTCCTGCAAGTTCTCTCCTTCCCAGAACCCTGCTTGCACTTTGCTTGTTGGTGCTTTCCCAATCGAAGGCTGTTGGGAATTACTGCAAGACTATCAGAAAAAATAAATCCATATTCTGGCTCTTAGAGTGGCTTCCAGAGTTTAGAGGCTTTTTACCTAAGTCTTGCTATTTATTAGAAAGCTCTCCCGTGGTCTCTTCTCTCCTTTTCGGCAACAGAATTCGGCATGAAATTAATCGAGCTCATTTGTATCAGCTCGATGATAATAACAAGATGCTGATTTTAAGAGCAAGATCCTGGATCGGTGTCTGTGCTTCAGAGAGACAATGCCCTCTAGTGACTGGAAGGCAGGCTGCGTAAAAATACTAAAAACGTCATGAGTTTTGTACAGTTTTACATGGCAGAGCAACACATTCCATCGAAATTTCTGACAGATGAAGTGGTGCTGACTGTGGTGAGGGCTGAGAATGCAGCAAATACTCATGAAAGCAATGAAAAAGAGAGGGAGAGAAAATGGTCATCACATTCCTTCCAGATGTTCTGAAGATTTAATTAAACCAATTTCAAGAAAGTCTGTATTTGTCCAGATGGTCACTTTTAAAAAAGAAAAATTATAAATATAAACCATAAAACTTACTGTGTAGCCAAAACACAATGTGGTATCTCTTTTTGGAAGAAAATCTTGGGATGAGGCTGTGATTTTGCAGTCAGGCTTGGTGTATAAGTGAAAAGCTATTTGCAGAAAGTTTACTGTGGAAAGAAATGCAATAAATGTATTTGGCAAGTTTGTTTTTTTAATAAGAGACCTCCTGCAAAACTCTCCCACAACCACAAAAAACTGCCTCGCAACAAAACCCCACACACCCAAGCAGACCTGCACAAGATGGTGTAAGATAATATCTCAAAGATGTCTCTGAAAGGAATTAATTCTTGTATTCAGCTGCTTCCATGAACATGTTAGTCCTTTCCTCAAAATCCCTTCCCTTTGCCAGTGGCCAGCTGTGTCACATCTTGTTGTTCTGCACAAAATGCTGTGGAATTGTTCCTGTGTCTTTGTGGTCAATAGTCATGTACCTTCCATGTTTCAGCGTTGACAAGGATACCTTCTGCAGCAGCATATGCTAGCTGATGCATTTGCTTGTGTAAACAAGAAGAAAATAGAGCAAAAACTGATCAGACTTGGCTCAAAGCAGGGGTCCATCATTCTGTGCTTATTTCCTGGCTTTGCTGAGTCATTCCTGGCTGTAAGAGGCTGCCACTCTGGCAGAGCAGGGGAACATTCCATGTCACGGCTGTGCAGCACATGGTGCATGCCCATGGTTTGGCTTCAGAGCAGCTGAGGATTGACACACAGCTGCATCCAAGTTAAGGTATCACCACCAAAACATTTTTTTTTACCCATTTATAAAGGGAGGTAAATTCTTCAATAGCCACAACTAAATCCCAAAATGATCGTACATCAGAGCAGTAAAATATCGAATTTGGGATTAACAGCTCTGAATATTTTGCACTGTACTTGAACAGTTTGAACTGTTTTTGCCCTCCTCTAACTTCATAAGCCAGCCCTCCAACCACAAGACAAAACCAAGATGAAGCAGAAGACATTACTTCATTGCCACAGCTGCCTGACTCTGCCTGGCAGATTGGCATCTCCTTGTACTTTACTGAAACAGCTCAGCTCACAAGAAACAGGAAAGCCAAACTTGAACAGGAGGTGTCATCATGAAACTGACACTTGTGTCCCATTTAGGGAGCCTGGAGAACAAAGGTTTAGCAAGAGAAGTTAACTGTTCCAAACAGTTCCACACAACACGGTTACCCATGTGGAAAAGCGACTTGGAGAGGCGATTCCGAGGATCTGAGCCAGGAGGGTGCCAGCTGACATAGTTGGATCAGGTCTATACATGGTGAGATCTGATGCAGGAGACACAGGACCACGACCAGACCAGGACCACACAGCTGGGATCCTTCCTGACCCACATCTACTCTGCTCAAAACCTGTAGAAGAGAGCCTGCTCCAGAGGCAGAGGCTGCGCTGCAGACGCGTGGTTGTACCGCAGTCTGCCACGACGGGGAGATGCCGCACCGCGGATGCGCCTCGTGCAGCTCCCTGGAGTGCCGGATGCAAATCCCGCCTCTGCCAGCCCCCTGGGCAAAGGACTTACTTTCCTGCACAGATGTGACAAAAAAACCCCCACCAAACCAAACCCAAAATCCCTCCTATCTTGGTTTATTCTCAGCAATTTAATAACATTAAACCCAGCATTTTTTATATTAATTCTAAAGCTCTGTTATTTTGAAATACTAAAATGCATCTTCTTTTGTAACATCCACAAAATTTAAAGTGCTGGGGGTCTTGGAGATCAGAGCCTTTGAAAAATATTCTCCTTCTGCACTGCACCCAAAAATACGTAAGTGCTAACAACTAGGGGAAGACCTGCTCCTCATCCAGCCTGCTGCATAGTGCCAGGGATGGGAGTGAAATCTGCCCTGCCAAAGCCCCGTGACTGTACAGCACTAACACAACTGGCAAAGGCTAACATGAAAAAGACATACTTGAAGCAATTGGAAGAAAAATGTAAGTGGAGGAGAGAGAAATGAAAAGGCAAAACCCACTGTTCCTCTTCTTGCTTCTATTGAGCTCTTCAACACTAGTAGCATGGTTAAATTCCTACTGGATCCTACTGAAGCAGGATCTCACTGAACTGAATTTCCTCTGAGAAAGCTTGCAACTTCAGAACACCTCGGGAATGTTCCTCTGCCCCTCTGCAGAGCTGGCCTGTGAGGTAAGCAGGCAATTAAACCCTCTGTCCTTGTGAGAAAGGCGATTGCAGCAACAATACATGTGCTAGGTTACAGAAGCAGCTGAGCAAGACTCCTTTGCGCTGCCTTTCAGCTTAGGTGCCACAAGACTGGAGACATAGAACAAGGCAGTTGCCTGCTCTGACTGACACACAAAGTTGGGTTTCACTGGCTGCAGCTTCCAGGCAGGCTGTCACTGTTGAAAGCAAATTAGATCAGCTGGGCATCAAGTGATACCTCCCATCAGTTTTCACCGCCCACCGCTGCCAGCTCGACACTTCTCTTTCGCGCTGCATGTGCCAACTGTCTCACAGAGCCAGCTGCAACATCTACTGGAAGGACACGGAGAGCAACCACAGGTGGGGAGAGGAGCTGGGGGGATTGACTCAGGGCTGGGGCATGATCTTTCCCTGCCTTAGTCCAGGCAGAAAACGGGGTTCTCCAAGAAGACTGCGAGCTTGCTGGCCACCAGGTCCAGGTCACTGGTGTTGGCATATTTGAGCAGATTGGTGTTTTTGAGAAAGTAATGCTTGAGGAAGTGCTGGCTTACACACTTGTGCAGCTTCTGTACCAGCCTCAGAAAGGCTTCAGGGAAGCAGCGCCAATCCTTGGTGCGTGGGTATTTTTCACACGTCCAGAATAGCACTGTCTGCAAGAAGCAGATGGGAGAGAAGATGTGTTAGAGGTTCTGTCGAGGGCTCACACAGCTTACTAAGGCACTCTTGAGTGCTGGTGAATGGCTGACAGCCTTGGAAATCACAGAGACTCGCGCTGCTACCTCCCTGTGTTAACGTTTCAATGGAGAGATCCCAGCTAAAGTCTCCTCTGGGCACCAGGAAGAGCAGCTCGGAAGTGCCTGGTTAGGATCTCTCCCCAGAGGAGCCAGTCTCCCCTGACTGAGCCAGGAGCGCAAGGAAAATGATCTTGCTAAAATAATCTTGGCCTATTTGCCATCCTTCAGCAGGAGCCTCTGTAGAAATGCCAGGCATTTTAGCCCTGTTATGCAAGGGTAGAAGCCAGTAGATGCAAGGAGGGACAGAGCATAATGAGATTAACATAATTATTTGTTAGCTTCAGCTGTATTTGTGCTGAAGGTACACACAAAGATCTGCATCCTAAACAGACTGAGATTCCAAGAAGCTATTGCAGGTGCACAGCTTGCTTTCTGGTCAAATGCTGCCTGTTTTATTCTGACATGTGATACTTTCTGCATTCTATTCCTCCAAAATTATTTTATGCAATTTAACATTTGAGAAATACATAGTTAAAATAACAAAATGCATATGATTGTTGCTCTTATGTTATTTTTTACACCTCTCATGTTGCATTTTCTCAGACTTTCCCATGACTGAGAAGAATTTTCTCAAAGAACTTACACTTACTGTACCAAAAAAACCATCCTGACTGCCTTCGTCAGCCTGAAATAACTTTTTAAAGTACAAAATCACCTATCCTGTGTTCAATAATTCTGCTAAGTCCCTTAACTGTCCTCTGAATCCCAAGTTTATTTTGCAAATTCAGCTACCCAAAAAGAGATCCACAGACATTGTGAGAGGTGGCAGAACCACAGCCTTCAACTTGTCTGTTTCTATAGAGGTAGAATTTCATCTCTACTTGTACTGCTGACAAATTTCTCCTCAAACAGTTTTTTCACATGTGAAAATTTTTTTGTTCACAGCTGCAATAACCACAAAGCCTTTTCTTGAATGTCACCAGGGAACAAAGACCTAGTCAGGAATTCAAGCTATAACTCTCTGAGAGCTGCTCCTTGAAGACTTGCAGAGCAGTTACCTTCTGACACACTAAAACTACTTCAGCAGGCAGCAGTCGCAATGAAGTTTCTGGAGGCAAGGAAAACAGTGCTGCTTTTTCAGTCAGGTGCCCAAACAAGTGATCTATCCTCAGCATTTATGTCCCTAACTGCCAGCTCTCTACCAACAGCATAGAGCTGGCTTTAAGAATGTACCTAGATCTTGTTGAAATTCCAGATATCAAACTTCATTCCTACGCAAGTAAGCAGAAGAAGGGCAGTTAGGTGGTCCCCTCTGGCTTTCAGAGCTTCTGGGATGCAGATTTCCTCTGTCATGAAGGATCTTTTTTAATCCTAAAACAATTAGGATACCTCTGCCAGGGGGAACCTGAGAATGTGAAGAAACCTAACACTAAGCCTCTGCTCGACTGCTGATTTATCCACTGAGTGTTTCTCTCATTTTTCTTTTCTTTTTTTCCCCTGTTTTTCTTTTTAATGTGAGTAATTTTGAAAAGTTCATTCTGTCTGGTAAACCAATCCTCTCTTGCCATAAAAGCCAGAAGTACAGTTACAGTAAAGAATTGAAGAGCTTCTAAATAGTTTCTTACTTTGGTCAAGATGCAACAGCACTTCTGGCACATCTGCTCCTTGAGCCAGGGAAAAGCATTGTTCCTAATGGTTAAATGGTTTTCCACTTTGTTTTACGTATGATAGTTTTCCCACCAGGTTGTTCTTACAGGCACTGAGGAGTTTTGCATTCAGCTAAGCTATAATCAGACTCATCAATTTTTTTTTTTACTCTATCTTGACTTAGAATAGTGCCATGACTGTAACAGCATTTGATGGTCACCAGCTTTTTCTTTAGGAGAAATCTTAGCATTGCATCTGGTTTTGGACACCAGAAGATCAGTAACTACTGTAAGAACCTAATGGCTTGAGGCTTCAAGGTGGGAAAAGTACAGCCTTTCCCTGGCAATTCCAGAAGGATGAAGTCCCAGAAAACAGGATTTTTAATCTATAATCTAACAAATGGTGCTGCCTGTGGCCCCTTGGTATCTGCAGCTGTCAGATGTGGGGACACAGTCATAGCACAGTCTTCTCTCTCTTCCTCACAGATCTTGTTTGAAGCCATCTTGAACTCTGAAATAGGTGCAGGGAGGATGCCACCACCCCTTTAACTCTTTCTTCTCTTCCTACCCCAGGTGAAACACCACCAGAACTGTAGTTTGCACCTAATTCATTAACAATGCTCACCTGAGACAGTTTTTTGGTGCATATCCACAAAGAAAAAAAGCACCATCTTCCACAGAGACAGATGGATATAGATGGCTGGGATAGTCAAGAAGCAAGAAATAAGTGTGCAAGTACAGACAACAGTACAATGTGAAGTCAAAACAGCAGGGGCCTCACTCTATTTATGTTGCTGAAGTCATAATGTTCCTACAGGCCATAGTTTCTTATTGAAGTTTGGAACAGGTATTTAGTGAACTCCTTGCCACCATAAAACAATGAAAAGTTACAGCAGTTTTGACAGTTACCTTAGAAGTTACACAGATGCTACACGGATTTACACCACAACATTCTGGCACTACTGGATGGAAGCCACTGCAGCAGATCTCACGACTGTGTGCTGGTATCAGGGTGATGCCTACCTGAAGGTGATAAGCTGTGATGACAGGCTTATTTCCAGCACACCAGACATCTTCCTTCATCTGCCTCATGACCCTGAAGCACTTCATGCGACAACCACCATCTTCATCGAGTCCCTCCATGAGGATGTGCTCGGCACGGGAGAAGCACAGCTGCCAGTGGTAATTAGAGCGGGCCAGGAGGTCGAAACCCAGCGACTGTGAACAACAGGGGAAGTGTGACAGCACATCAGAGGCAAACTTCTCCCAGCAACGCAGAGAGAGGTTACAAAAGCATGTGTGACATGCCTCGAAGCCTGTTCTAAACAGGGTTGGCAGAGGCAGCAAACATGAGGAGTGTTCCCATCTTAATTCTTAGTTGAATAAACATGCTTTTTGCATTGTTTCCATGTGTGCTGGTATCAGTTACTGCAGGGAGATCCTGTTCCATCAGGCACAGTACCAGCAGTGCCACTAAAGCAGCTCTGCAGGCACTTTGCTGTGGAGCAGGAGGTTGTGCATTAGAGGGCAGCAGGACTGGAAGGTGGAATGGGACCTGCAGGAACATGGCAGGTGGGGCTGAGCTCAAGTGCCAGAATCCAGCCTTGAGTGTTGTAGGGAAAGATGGGATTGAGCTGGAGGGAAAACTGCAAGAGAGCAGCCCATTTGCTGAAGTCTTACATGAGGCAGAACAAGAATGATGCACGTCAGAGCTGTGTGATGCAGGCAGAACTGTTTGCTAGAGAGTCATGCAATAAAAAGTTAACTCAGATTTTTTCTATAGAATTCACCACTGTAAGGGGGGGAAACAAAGTCCAAAAAAAATCTGACAAAATATTTTGAAACATTGCTTCTCTCTTTAGAGAATACATCTTCTAACCCTACTGCCACCACCATGCAGCTCTTTCTTTGGGAAAACACTGTCAGACACCTGACACTGGTAAATTCCATCCCAGAGCCATGGGTGTTTTTTACACTGTTTACCTTGATGCATTGCACTTTTTCCTGAGAAGGCCAACGCTTAAGGCAACGAGGCCATCGGGCTTTCTCAGGCCAGCAAGTTGGAATCTCCACAGCAGGGACCAGCTCCACCTCAACCTGGGATTCTGATGTCTCCACAGCCACTCGGACCACTGAGCTGAAGCTCTCCAGCACTGTCACTTTACCTGTGAAAGAAGAATAAGAGAAGAAAATATAGATAGAAAGGTCCTTTTCCACAAGCCAAGCAAGACGCTGTCTAGGACCTTGCAGTTCTATTGGTCTGTCAACACTTTCTCTTCAATAACACGTGAAGAATATAAGAAAAACCTAAATCTATATAAGTCTATCCCAGGGAATGAGAACAGGAAGATAAAAGAACAAAGATCTTGACTTTACACTCAATTATCATGCCTTTTTTTTTTTTTTTTCGGTGGTCCTCTTAAACCTTAGAATCAGCTTCTTAAAAATAAAGCTAGACAAGTGATGCAACCTAACATTTCTAATGGTACACTACAAGGAGATCACTGCAGATTGGACAGGACCACATGAACCACTTCCCATCTAAAGATGTTCTTTTTTCTTCAGAGAACCTGAGATCAGACCCTTGCCAGATCACACCACTGCCAGTCATTCGGAATGTTTTGTGGGGTATCTGTAAGGTTTGTTTCTGGAGATGCACTTGCACAGAAGACGATACCAGAATTTATGGTGTGTTGTGCAGAGCAGTCACACAGAAAAGGTAACTGCTACATCACTGCAAGTTCTGAGTGTTAAGAAGAGATAGTTCCAAGGTGATTCGGAGGAAAGAAGTTTCCTCAGTGTGAAAGAAGAGTGGCTCGTCTCCAGGAACAACACAATTTAAGAGTACAGAAAGGAAAGAAAGCTGCAACTAATGGACTTTGTGGGATGTTTCCTGTTGGTGCAGTTGAATTCATGGAAGAAATTTCTGTCCCAGTCACTCTGGCAGGATCACTGTCCCTTCAGCTCTGCCATCTGAGCCAATTGCGTGTTCATCCTCTAACCCACTGAAGTGAAAGCCTGAGCTGATGTAACATAAGCAGTTTAAGGAGCAGTGTGTTATCCCACCTCATTTTGATTGGCATGGGCTAAGGAGCAATTCATGGGGTGAATTACCTTGCAAAGAGTAGAGTCCATCCCAACCAGAACTTCATAAACCTCAGAAAATCTATGTGCTATTTCCCTGCTGAGCCAAGCCTGGCATCAAAACAGAAGTGTTCTCTTCCCAAGCTCCCAACAAGGACCCCTAGCAGCTGAAAAGTGTTAGAGCAACCACTGTGTCAGCATGTAAATAAGTTCATGGCATTTCCAAAAGCATTGCGATGCATGTATCATTTTGCCACTAAGGAAAAGTGAGATACCTCAAAAACTGATTTTGCTGGTGCTGAAAAAATTAAAAAACAGGGAAGTAAAGAAATCAGTGAAGTTTTTCTGTAACTTCAGCCATACTGTGGGGTGAAGGAAGTCCATCCTTCACAGAAATAAACAAAAATGGTAATTGCTTCTCCTGACATCATCTTAGCTCATCTCCTCCCAGCAGACTTTACAAACAAGGCAGGAGAATCATCAACCCAAACATCACTCTCTGGGGTCCTTGCAAATACCTTTCCCACAACATTCAACTTTCACTCAAAAACCTGATGTGACCGCTGCCCAACACATAACTTTCTGCCAATAACTTCCACATAAGTAAAGCCTCAGAAGCAAGTCTGTTCCAGCTGGTGTTTCTTGTGAGCCTCAGTGGTGAAATTTCATTCCTATCCACATTTCCATTCCAATGATAATAAGTATTTCCTGAAAAAAAATTCCATTATCTAGCAGAGCTTGACTTTAACATTTTTTTTCCCTGTGACTACAATTTAGAGTACAATCAGATGAGTGGAAATAGCTTCTATTGCTCTGAAATACAGAAGACTCATTAGGCTACTGATGAGTAAAGTCATCCTGGAAATATGCTATGGAAGAGGCACCACAGGAGTAGCCTGGACACTGGGGAAAAGAGCACTTGTCCACCATACTTTGCTTCAGTACAAGTCCTTCTACTTAGTTCCCACCATCCCATGCTGGAAAGCTGTGGGCAGCTAAGGTTTCCCCAGAGCATTATCTGCCCTATAAATATCTTCAAGCACGTTCTCCTCAGACTTTTGCGTCTTTCCAACGTGAATTTTCCCATACTACCTTACTTGATAATCTAAATTTTCCCATACTACCTTCCTTGATAATCCAAATATATTGCAGGTGCTGTATTAGAGAAAGATTTTTTTCCCCTCCCAAAAAAATCCTAAGTGTTCTAAAAATCTGGGCTGCCTCTTAGTTGAACTGCGAGGGTGATGTTGCTGGAGACCCTTCCCAAGGAGGAATAACATCTTGGATACAAAGAGCCCAAGAACTACTGAATTCTATCCTCAATGCAGGTCTGTGTATGTCACTGCAATCGCTTGAAAGCTTCCTGGTTTCGGAGGGTTTTGCTCAGCTTCTGACCATGCCAGCTAAACACTTTGTGTGTGTGATGGTTTCCCTCACACCTGTCCCCACCAAACTCACTGGAGAGGTTACAGGAGACAATCGACTTCTCCACCAACTCCCGGAAGACGATAAGGACTTTGGCTGGAACCAGATCACCGTCGATGTTCACATCCTTTTCATGCCACTGCTGAAGGGTTTTTGAGAACTGCTCCACCTCCAGCCACTGATGCAATTCCTCAGGGTCCCTCACAGAGGAGAGGAGCTTGGCTCCATTCACGGTGTAATAGCGCCAGTGCCGTACCTGGCATTCCCTGTAACCGGTCAGGCCACGCAGAGGAACTGTGATGAGGAACTGGCTGGGTGCTAAGACCTGGGAGAGTTCAGAGAGATTGAGAGAGGAGACAAGGGCAGATCCATGAGCTAAAATAAGGAAAACGGGGTTGAGGAAGTACTAGGCAAAACTGGGGGGTTTGATAAGAGGGAAAAACCACAATTTGATGCGACTAACTGAACACATCCAGGACTTGTCTAAGGGTTACCTTGGAGGCATGCAGACTAAAAGGAAATTGTCTTAGAAGGCATCTGATGTGAAGCTCTTAGAAGATAAGAGCTCACTGGCTGATTTGCCACCACACCTGCCACGCTTTCCACCTTTTCTTGTTATTTCTAGTCTGCAATTGAATGAGATGTAATAACCAGCAGCTTCCAAGGAGCAGGAAGGCATGAGAGAATATGTTTTGAGATCCAGCCAAGGGAGATCCAAATAGTGCTAGTTATTATCTCAGAATTGTTACTTGAGATACGCCCAGAGTCTAATACTAGTAATAACTACGGCAAAAAGTGCACCTTTCTGATCTCTTTCAAAGTCCACTACAGACATTAGCAAAATAAGGCTATGGCCCACTAATTTTACAAGTGTTTCACTCTGACTGGCCCTTAAAGGGACAGGGACATAAGGCAAGTGACATGCCTGAGCCTATAGAGGCAGTGTCACTCTCAGAAATAAGTTCAGGTCTTGGCCATCTGTAATGTATGGAACTGCATCTCCTGATGAGCATGATAGAAACTGTGTAAGGATGGAGGCAGCAACCAATGGACAAGGAAGCTTTAAACAGGCTTGTTTGCAAGCCAGTTAATTTGCCTCACTTGGAGAACAACCATTTTCCAATAAAAACTAGTCCTGAGACAGTATTTGCAAGGAAAGAATAAGGTGATTCAAATACCACAAAACATCATCTGTCTGGCCCAGGGCATAGCCAGACATGTTCAAGTGCTACTTTGGAAGCATCTGGAAGTCTTGGCTCCAGAAGGGGTGTTCAAATTCCTTCAGATTTTTACCATGTTGGCTCAGGAGCTTTTCAAGTCCACTTGCTACCAAGCCTAACTTACACTGGCATAAGTAAGGTGGAGCTGCTGCATGAGCAGGATGGGAAGTGACAGCCACTGCTGCGAGGTGGTTACACCCATGGTGAACGAAACACGCTTGTCACTCTCCTGTAATAATCCAAAACACTCTGGTAGCCTTCCTCAGCTCAGCCCAGCTGATTTAAAGTATTACCACAGAGGTGCCAGGGCCCTGAGGGCACTAACAGGATTTATGGTCCCTAAGCAGCCTTTCTGGGACTTCTACCCACACCTTCTGCTCATGGGTCTGAGACCCCCATTTCAGGTTTGCCCTGGGCTCCAGTGAGTGAGGGTGTGACTTGACCTCAGACCTGACTTAACAGCAGGCTTTCCTGATGATCCAGACTCTTGGCTGACCCAGCTGCCCTCCTTGTGTCTGTCTCACTCAGGGACCATAGGGCAGGGGCTGCCTTGCTACGCTCACCTCCTCTCTCTCTCTCTCTCACAGGGAACAGCTGGTCTTCTCTGCTCCCTGGCAAGAGATTTGGAAAACAAAAGATGGCCAGCCAGAAGCACTGAAATAGCAAAGAAAACACCAGGAAGCTGCTCTTTTGTTAAATATAAACCATAAATGCAGGAGGATGCTGAAGGAATGACACTGCAGATCAAGCTGACCTGCACACATCTGGTTTGGTGGGGCTGAGAAATCCTGTGGGCAGCTCAGAAACTGAATGGGAGGCTCCATAAGGAAAAAATACAATGGCTGTCATGCAGTTACTGCTCCTCTCACTGCCTCACCCACATTTCTAGGTAAACAACCGTTCCCCCCCATACCAAAATGTTGTTTTGTATGCACTGGCACTCAGTAGATTGTAAAGGGAAGAGCTGCACATGTTATGTGAGTGCCTGCAAATGCCAAGTCACAAGGGTCCTCCACCTGGGGCTTACCAGAAAACAACAGAATACACAAGGCTGGGAATAGCACTGTAAAGCTGGGCAGTTGGTGTCTTCTTGGCCTAAACAAATCCCAGTCCCACACCTATGCTCTGTCACACAATGGTCTCACATGCTATGTGCAGGCCATGGGCCCCAGAAAGCCCAGGCTTGAGCAAGGGTCTCCAGTTCTGGGGGGTGTAACTTGTGGCCAGTTCTGCTGTATTAAAATCCTCTCTAGAGTATGATGGGCAAATTAAATACAACTTCATTCTTGTGAACCTGGCCAGGCTGCTCCAGGGAGGCAGAAACATTAGGTTAAAGAGAAATTAAGTANTCTTGTACAGAGGAAACAGTCATGGAAGGATCAGTTTGGTGGGTGAAGTTGTCTGGAGAAGAGGGTGTGCCAGGAGGAAGCAGGCACAGGGATTGTCAGGCACCACGAAGGCTTTGTACCTGGATGGACGGGTGGAATGGGCGCTTCCTCCGAAGCATAGCTGACCATTTGGCCAGTAAAGCTGGCTGATCCTGAGAGAAGCAGAAAGGAAGACAAGAAGTACACAGAACAGAGAGAAAGCATGTGCTAGGTCATTCATTCACAGAGCAAAGCTGCAAGCTTCCTTAGATGCTTGGAGTTTGTTAAAAGAAAAATCTCCCCATTGCCCCCACCTTGATTAAACACTTGGCAATGCCACTGGGCAGTGCAGTATCAGTGATTAGTCTGGATCTCTTCATTATAACTCTACTGAAGCCTCTACAGCTTTTGCATCAGCCCTGCACAGTTGACAGCTCCAAAAATGGTGGGCCACAACAAAAACAAACACTTAGAACTTTTAAAAATTAAATGATCTGTCTTGTTCATCTGAATTTTAATTCAGGTTTTTCATTAAAGCGTGACTTTTTGCTACATGGGTCACAGGAAAATACTGAATACCTGAAGACTTTTCTTAACTATTCTCCACTCATCCCTTCATATTTAGAAGGGAGCTTGAGGCTTCTCAACAAATCTAGATCTCTCACCATGTTAAATTGATTCCTTTTAGCCAGGAGCTGAAAGTTCTGAAAAATCACTGCAGGTTTAACTGTCAGGAAAAAAAAAAGTTGTGAAATTAAACATAGAATAATGAATACATTGACTTTCCCTGGACACAAGTCTCCTCTGCATTGAAGTATGTCAGCAATGGTATTAAAGTTTCCAATTTTTGGAAGTAGAAGCCCAAACCAAAATATTTTCTCATCAATACACTCTTTGCTGCCCCATACATACAGGACAGTTAGTCAGGTCCTCCTAGTGTTAATTCCATGGATTTGTAACACTGGGTTCAGTTAAGCATGAACAACAGATCTGACACTTTTAAGGAAACAGATTTTTAGGTTTTCTTTCAAGCAGAATTTGTTCAGATCTGCATCCTGTAACACCAAGTTACTGCTCATAATAGATTGCCTTGGTGGTTTTGTTCTGCTTTGCTTTCCAGAGCAACAATTTTACCCTGACCCTGGTCCTGTCAGACCTCATTATCCAAGCAGGTTTGTTCCAGCACAAGAGGTGGCTGGCAGACTCTGGCACTAAAGAACCAGGATGTGGCACTGTTTTACATAACTGTGGCCATAC
Source organism: Illadopsis cleaveri (assembly GCA_013399915.1). NCBI lineage: Eukaryota > Metazoa > Chordata > Aves > Passeriformes > Timaliidae > Illadopsis > Illadopsis cleaveri. The sequence goes on along the minus strand of VXBB01005092.1, from coordinate 228,539 downwards.
TTATTGACAAGACCACATGCTCTGGGATACACAAAATTCCAGAAAAGCTATGAATCTGAATGTCTTTGTCCCCAGGGCAACAGTCACATTTCATACAGGGTGATTATATTTTGCCTCCACCTCCATGCCCTTCCAGCAGCTTCATATAAAGACTTCTTCCCTTTCAGTCCCAGAGAGCTGCAAAAATTATTTCATCCTTTTATGTATTTGCTGTGTTTTGATCTGTAAATGGCTGTGGTTTAGTATAATGGTTGACATTAGTATTTCAACTCGTTCAGATGAAAAAGATTGTTTTCATTTGACGTTGCCATTGCTGTGATTGTTTCTTGTGTCTTTACTAGTTACTTTTGTGCAATGGAGTCACAAGAAATAAGCAGCCTTCTGTCACAGCTGGGACAGGGCATTATTATTTTCACATCTGAAAGTCTAAAGTGGGGAGGTATTTCACTTCTCCCACTAATAAGCATTTTTTTTCCCCAATAAAAAATAAATTCTGATCCATGACAAAGAAAAAACGTATTTTTCAGAAGGAGCTTTCTAATGTTCATAGCAGAAGGACTTTTAATCTTTCTTTCTTTCTTTTAAGTGAGTTGACAGCTTTTCCACCTGTGAAAAATATGAGTCATAGCTCATGAAGGCTTGAGCATTTTTTTCTTATGTTACTGCTGCATAAGTTTTTCTTTCTGTCTCCCAAAGAGCTTTGGCTTCTGCTTGTGGATTGACAGCTCTGGCAATAGATGCTCTTTGTAAACACAGCAGCTGTAAGAGGAGGCTCTGCCTGATTTACTCATCTCTCTTCGATGCTCCTCTGGCTGTGAGATGTCCATGAGTGAGTGCCAATGACCCAGTCACTAGAACTCCACAGTGAAGTGTCAGCACATCATCTGTGGTGTTTTGGGTGAGGTACCTGCCCATTCAAACACTTACATAATGGAGAAATCACTTTCTGGTTGCCTACAGGCTGCCAGAGAGTGCATTAGAACTCTTGTTCGTACCTTAATGTTCTCATTGTGAATGCCAGAGTTGGAGATCGCCTGGAATCGCACGGCCTTGTAGCTGATTTCTGCAGTCAGCTGCTGGATGATTTTCTGCACCTCCTCCACTGCTTTGGAAACCAGGTAATGCCGCCGTTCCACCTGTCAGTTCCAGGAAGGACACTTCATGTCACAGGTAATTGCAGTCTTTGTCTCCAGTGGGAAGCAGACAAATCAGCTTAAAGCATCCCAAAACATTTGTGCCTGTGCTGCACTGGGAATAAAAATTGTTCCCTGTGTATTGCAACCAATTTACCATGAGACAGAGCTGTGAATACCAAAGGGTCAATATTCAAGGCTATTGAGCATTAATTGATGTTCCCATGCCAACACCACTGGATGGAAGGAAAGGAGCTCATTACACAGATAAATTTGTTGTCAACTACAGCTACCATCTCAATTCTTTATTCATTTGATGCAGAATACCAGCTACTCCCCTGCATACAGTAGCCATTCTCAAAGCCAGGATATGTTTCATTCCAAGAACTGACAGGACATCAAGAGTTACAGATCTGTCCATTAGTCAGGTGGTGGATGTATGTGGCATCATTTAGATGCCTACCTTATACACTGAAAGTATCCACACTGTCTTTATGGCTGAAGTACAGTTGAGATTCTATTCCTAGTTAGTGTGAAAGCATCTTTCCAAAGCTGGTCCCATTGGGAACTAGGTGTTTGTGTGGCTTAAAGGGTAGTTCTTCAATTCAAGAAGTAGTACCATAATCAATTATTGAAAATTATTTCAGTGAAATGTCTCAATCTTGGAAGGACTGATGTGAGGGGTGGACAACTCAGAAAAATATAAGATGAACCTGAACCTTCACTTATGACTAAAAATGAAGGGAGCATAAGGGGACTGTCACAATCTGAACAAGGAGATTCAACAGAAGGAATATGAAGGAACCATGTTAGTGAAGGACATTTAATATTTCCCAATCCTTACACATTTACCAAAGTGAGGAGATTCAGCTACTGTTAATTACTTATTACTTATTATTCAGCTAATTAAAATTACTTATAATAACTTAATTTGTTCATTACTTATACTACCAGAATTACTTATGCAAAGTGAAATATTAACACTGTTCTTTTTTCGATCCTACACTTCATCTCATTTGGTTGCAGCTTTTGCTTTCTTCTTGATTCTTCTTTCTCCTCACGACATTCTATTAAATCTTACTGTTTGCAGGCAAGAAAAAAACCCAGAGTGCATCACTTGGCTAAAGTGAATGATGAAGCATAATTGCCACAGTCAAACATAATTGCCACAGTCTTTTGTTATTATCAAAGACCAAATGGAAACAAAAGCATAAGTTAAAAATTCTGTACCGTGAGGGTGGTGAGGCCCTGGCACCAGCTGCCCAGAGAAGCTGTGGATGCCCCATCCCTGGAAGTGGTCAAGGCCAGGCTGGATGGGGCTTTGAGCCCTGGTCTAGTGGGAGGTCTCACAGTCTATGGCAGAGAAATTGCACTGTATGATTTTTAAAGGTGCCTTCCAATCCAAACCAGCCTACAGCGTTCTAAAATTCCTGTGTCCCATTTACTCAGCATTTTCTTCAGCATTTAAACAACGCTCTTTTCTCTTTTAAAAAATATCACTGGCAAGTACTTCTTTAGAAGTTCTTTTGGACATCTTTATGTCAAATGTTGAACTATCAGCCCAACCCACTAAAGTGCGTTGAAATGTGTCCTCAGGCCCTGGAAGGGGACAAATAGATTCACTTCTTCACAACAAGGGACCACTCAATGGACTTAAGTGGAATAGTGCTTGCCTCACATCTGTTAACCAATGAACAAAGCAATTGACTAATATTGAACTTGAAAATGAGCAGAGTTTGAATACCTTCCTCTCTCAGACAACAAAGTTAACAGTACTTTTACCAAGCCTGAATAGCTTTTGGAAGTGGGAAATGCATCAGGCAGCAGCACCACATTCCCTTCACTGGGCTCTCATTCACCCTGGACATCCTGTTTCTTTGCTATCTTAACACCATGTAGTCCTTTATGTTTATATAATGCCCTTTAATTTCCCTAGTAATTCATCCTCCTCCTCATTCCAATTCATCCTTTTCTCTAAGAGCAGTTTTAGCTACTTACATGTACTTTAAAAAAAATCCCACACTGAGAGATTTTAGCCCATGTTCATTTTCATCTCCTCATCTCGGCTTTCATTTCACTTCTCCATCTGTATCAACACTGTATCTATTTTCTCCACCTTATTTTTGTTTAGCCAGCACAACTCCTTAGAACAGTCCAATAAGCTTGTCTTGCTCAACAAGATACCTAATGGTTTCTCCAGCAAGTGAATGGTGAGCAGCAGAGAAAGTTGTCCATCTCTAAGAGCTTTTAGACAAAAAAAGAGACTTTTTTAAACTGAAAAGTATAAAAAGTATACAATCTCACAGTGGGTCAGCTCAAATAGAGACCTAGAGTGCCCTCTGTACGCATTGCTTGTGATCTGTTCTCTCTAAGGGGCACCTGCTGGGAACATTTTTTGCCACCTCCAGTATCCAGCGAGAATCCATTCAACCCAGCCTGGCCTCATTTAATTCTGCCTTCATCACCAACTGGCTAGGCTACAGCAATTGTCATGAATTCTGTATAAGAGTACACACTCAAAAAAACAGTTGAGGGAGTACCACTAAACATCTCTTTCAATGTGTACACCCCATCACTGGAGCAGGGATAAAAAAACAATGGGCATGTGACTGACAGAGTGTGCTCACTATAATTAGCTAACCATAATTAACTCCCTAATCATCCTGTTGGAAAATACAACCTTTCTACAGTAGGGAGGGCAAAAAATCAGAAAACAGAACGTGAGTCTGAAGAGCCAAAGCACTTATCTCAGATACTTCTAGTACCAGCACAGGCATATTGGGAGAAGAGACATTGTAAGGTCTTTGCTGGACAGTCACTTCAGTGACCAACTGGCATTCCCCTTACCAGGTCTTAACTTGGGGAATTGTGCCAAAACAAATGCACAAAACGTGAATAACAAGGTCAATTAAGGTTTTATTAAGGGGGAAGGAACCAAAATTGGGATTTATTAGGAACTGTTAAGAACATTTGGGTTTTCTCTTATTTAGCCAACCACGTCCACTCCATACGCATTCTAATTTTTCCTTTGATGAGTGGCTTAAGGATGAAATCTCTGGTATTACAAAGATTCATTGCACCAGGTGCTTGACCTATTTCCAAAAACAGGCAGCATTTGATGAGCTGAACTGCCTGAAGATTAGGCAGCATCTCTTGGACAAGAGACTCAGGAGCATGCAGAAACTAAGAATCCATCAGAGCTGGAGGGCTGCTAGAAAACAGACTTTCAGTATAACCTAAAATACTGGCAACTATGAGCCTCACTTAACTACAGTCTGCTTCTGTTCCTTGTACTTATGGCTGTCATATGAGCATCTTCCTGTGCATGGCTTCCCTCTGTTCCCTCTTTTGTAGCTCTGCTTTTTAAATCTTCAGAGAAGCATTCACTGTTATAGCTCACTGAACAGATTTTCATGGAATGATTTTCCTGTGCACAACACTGCATGCCTGAAGAAGGTATATTTCTGTGAGAACTTTCATACTTGCCACCAAAACATTTCCATAGAGAAAACAAATAGAGAAGGGGCTGTCTTACCAGCACCTTCTTTGTACTAGAATATGTGATCCTTTACAGAAAATAGAACCTTACACTTTCTGATTTTGAAATTATTTGTCACTTTGGTATCTTGCATTTTGTTGGGGAAAGTAGACTATAAAACAGGATCTTGCTAAGTACTGCCATGAAACGTGTCAGCTTTAAAAAATGTTATGGCTCACTTAGAGCTTTTATTAAACAGTATTGTTTCACAGAGGATTTTACTCTGTTTTATTTCATTTCATAATGGGGGAAAAATTGAGTGCTGGAATATCTTATAAAATAGAAAATGAGATTCCAGTCTGCATGTGCTAATGAGACATGTTATTTTAATCATGGTACATAGAGAAGTATCCTAAGCTGAGGTGACAGACTGATGACTGAATTCTAACAATATTGGTCTGTCTCTGCAGCTCCTACATGAATCTTTCGTAGAGGCAATGCCTGGTGTTGGTCTTGTTTCGGTCAAGCCAAGACCACCAGACAGGGAGAGAGGCAAGGACCTTTCCTTAGATTTAAATGCTGGCAAATACAGCTAGTCTCACATCTGGAATTCCAGATCAGGAACAAAAATTCAGGATACCTAGAAGAAGAGGACAAGCACCTTGAAAAATTAGGCTACCAGCAGATAAGATTCTGCAACAGAAACCTAGAAGTCTCATTAGAAATACAGTTCTCATGAAACTTCACCCAATCTTGTCTCAGAAAAGAAGACAGCAGGCGAGCAACTAACTGTCAAATTTGGCACCCTTCAAAATCAACACCTACTGTGGGAGACAGAAAATCTGGTCAGATAAAGTCTTACCTTGCTCCGGATGTAGATTTCTACATCTTCATCTGTGAATGGTTTCATGGCAAGATGGTCTTCGCTGCTCTTTAAAGTGTGAATTCACTCTTCTCTCCTTCACCTGCCTCTGGAAGTAGAGGAACACTCAGAGAGAGCTGCTCTGAGCCTTCTTGCCCTGTGAAGCTCAGGTCACCTAACACCTCTGTGGATGAGTAAGAGGAGAGAGAAGCAAGGAAGTATGCCTATTTTTAGTAATTTTCTTTTTCTGGTCTGAGCTACAATGGTGACATCCAGCTCATTCGGAAAACTAGCTCCAAATATTACTCTCTAAGTTCAATTGTTATTATGCATCTTACTACTTTTAAATGGTGGATCTTGCATGCAGGCATACACAAAAATATCCCACCAACTGTTCTGTCTCAGGACAGATCTGGAAGTGCTTTTCAGATTGCAGTGCAGCTTCAGAACATTCATGCACAGCATTATTACTCTGCAAGCCACTATAAGTCCCTGCCTCGCTAGACCTTCACTACACCCTTTCTAAATGCTCTCAGTTATTCCTTGTTGACTAATCCACTCTCTTTCCATCTGAAAAAGCATGGGTATTTTTACACTCAGATCATTCACTGGGGTTGCAGTCTGCAGCCCTTGCTCCCCTCTCCTCCCCTCTCCTTATATCTCCTCTCTCTCTCCAACTGTATTGACAGTAAATACTGTGCAGCCTGTCCCCTCCTGTAGCTTGCTTTGCTTTCTTTACAGTAAACAGACAGAAAGCTGCCTCTTGTTTCTGCCAGCCGCTCAGCTAACAACCCCGTATGGATGATTCAGAGGCAAAAACAATTGATCAGGCCTCATTGATCCAGTGAAGCTTGGTGGCTTTTAGAAAGAAGGGTACATCAGCACATGGAAGGGAGTGACAGAATACAGAGATAAGATCCCATACTGCTAAGCATTCCTTATTAAGGAAGGCACACTCCACTTGTGAGTAAAATCACTATTTCCCCCTGGAAAATGAACTTTGACATCCCTTGACCAATTTACTGCCTCTGCAGCAGCTGGCAAAAGGCAGCACTTAAATGGGCACTGGGTGCTACCTCAGGACAGGCACTGTTGTTACCAGTTATCCTTCATTATGTCCTTCATTAAGTCACATACGAAGTACATTAATTTAAGTAATTAATTGGAGCACAAATACCTGCAGGACATCTGCTGCACCTACAAAGCAAACCTTTCTCTGCCAGATAGCTGCCATTGCCTTTTGCTGAGGGACTTGAGGACTCCTTCACAAAGACATGTAGGCATTTACTTCCCAAACCAGCTTCCACTAGAACTGGGCACTGAAAAAGATTTTCTTGATTCCCCAGTGTTTAGGGACTCATACCACATTCTTGCTCACTTCAAGACTTACTGGCTATCTTTCCTCTGAGGGGCCAGCAGTTTATGTGAGCTCTGCTAGGGAAGCCAGATAAAAGTCAGGGTCTGAAAGAAGGCAAGTGGAACAATAGGTTGGAATGGAACTTGTAGGGGTGCAGGTTGGATGAAATTATATCCAAACAGAGTGTACAAGTGAGGAGAATTAGCCTTTTAAACAGTCAGATTTCATTAAAAGCATGCCCACAAAACATTAAGTCTCTTGTGCCCCCTCAGTCAGCTGCACACACAGTAGATAACTTCCTTAACACTCTTGACACCACCACACATTACTTTAATACTCAGAACCTCAGACATGTATTATGAAGCAAGGAGAGATTAAGGGTCTCATTCTTGCACCTATAAGGTCTCTCCTCATGACAGCTGTCCAGAGACATAGTGCTGGCACAGACATGAAGTGCTTTTGCTAATTTTTCTTTTATATAATAACATACCTTATGTTCATAATCCTTATTATTATAATCCATCCAATGTATTAATTTATAATTTCCATCCAATCCATTAGCATTTACTATGCTACTTATATAATTGGAAGAGTGCTATTTGGCTGACAGTAAATACTACAACTGATAAAGGCCTTTAAACCACCAGCAAAATATAGATTAGAGTGGTATGGGAGGCAGCAGCCAGTCTTGACCTCACAAAAACTTGTGGTTGTCACATGAGGACCAGATAGCACAGAATGCAGCAGAAAAGTAGAGGCAGATAATGGCCATGTGTGAAGAGGGAATGTTACTGGGAAAAATCTGCATCTGAAGGAAAGAGCAAAGGGAGAGTGCAGAAATCAGAACATCTGCGTAGATAAAAGAGGATGTAGACACAAAGTGGGAAGAATCCAGGCTTCTCCAGTGAGGTCTACCGAGCTGATGTGGTGTTATTGCAGAGAAACCTCCATCAGATTGGTCCTTTTCAGGAACCTCCTACCGTGACAGTGCTTGTATAAAATAAGACTAAGGTGGAGAAAATCTGAGATGGATGCAAGCTCCAAAGGCCGATAAAAACAATCTCCTGAGAAAAGATTTCCTCTGAGCCTACAACTACTTAATTCCCCAGGCACAGCAGCAAGAGAGAGTGAAGAATGGCTATTTCTTTTTCCTCACTCTTCACAAAGCACAGAAGGAAAGAAGGAGGCCATCAAGAGGACGAAGCCAGGCTCTTCTCAGTCGTTTCAAGCATCAAGATAAGAGACAATGGGGAGAAATTGATGCACAGGAAGTTCCACCTGAATATGAGAAAGAACTTCTTGAATGTGGGGCTGATCAAGCACTGGAACAGGTTGCCCAGAGAGGTTGTGGAGTCTCCCTCACTGGAAATATTCCACAACTGTCTGTACGCAATCCTGTGCCATGTGCTCTGGGATGACCCTGCTTGAGCAGGGAGGTTGGACCAGATGACCCATTCTTTTGTGAAAAGCTCACAACAGCTCCATGGACATAAAAAGCATTCTGCTGAAGCCAGGCAACCATGTGAAGACAAAACCACAAAAGGTCTCTTCAGTTCTAGTTAGCTCACAATCCATCAGATATCATGGACATGAGCATTGTTGAGAGCTTTTGAACTTGATTAATTTGGCAAATTAAACTCCCAAGTATACTTGTTTCTAAGCAGATTCCCATCCACACTGAGAATGGCTATCTTTTTGACACCTCTGAATCCCTTTCTTTTCTAGTGATTGTTACAAGTACCTTAAGCCCCCACTGAGGTCTGGGCATATTTTTGAGAGACAGTTTCTCCAGACAGTTCTTGCTGAAGCACTGCAACCTTTCTTCCCTCTTTGGTGGTGTTCCTGAGGAGGTTTTTAGAATCACATACTTAATTAGCCAACCACAGACACCCAAATTCTGCTTGATGAGTATCCATTGATTTATACAATTTCTCTCAGGCATTTTCAAGCCACACTTCAAAACTTTGGTCTTCTCAAGTCACAGTTCCCTGCCTGCTGATCTGCATAAAATCATATGAAATGACTCAGCTATATTACATCACCCCATTTATATTATTTCAGTTCCCAGTTCATAGTACCTTGTAATGGAGTTCAGATTGTGGCTAATTTCCTTTGTACCTGCATCGTCATTTACTTATCAGTACTTTTTGAAGAGGATTTAGAATTTTCCTAGTATCTGCAGAAACACTGAATCTGTGGTATATCATTTTCATTCATGCTGTTGGCAATGTGCAGGATTGAATATGATTTTGGATCTGTGAAACCCTTGTAAAAGTATTCTGCGAATATATGCCTTGAATGGTATTAGATTGGCTCTTGTATCTTCTGAAGATGCCAATTACTGATGCTTTCCATGCTTGCTTGGCTTTCATTTCTTCACTCTTCAGTTTCACAGATATGACAAAGACATTTCAAACCTACAATCAAAAGTAATCTGAACTGTGAACTGCACAACAATAAAGAAATCACCAACATCTTGTAAATAAGAGCAGTAGTATTAACTGCACAGGGTTGTCCAATATTGTGCTTTTTTCTGTTGGGCAACTATTTAGAAAAACTATTCATACGGAACAGTGAGCATGTATTAAAAAGCCTCTGCTAAATCACACAAATGAGTCAGTCCAATGTACCACTTGTGACTCACAGATGATCTGCAGTGGCAACAAATAAGCCCTGTTGAAGATGCTGCCTTCCAGATGAAATACAACTCTGAATTTCTAGTTGCTAATGATGACCCATCTCTTCTTGCTCTAATTACCGGAGGCATTAAGTCTGTTGCATTAGCTGAAGCATGTACTTGGGTCAAGACAGACTACTAAACCAAATGATCCCAACAGATTTAATAATCTCTGACAGTTCTCTTGCCTTCTTAAACTGTTGTCCCATTTCTCCCCATTAGTGGATTAAGTGACTGTGCAAAATGAGTAATTGTAGCTTGAATCCCCTATAACATTTATGCTGTGACAGTTGTTAGTACTGTTCAGCCTCCATTCAGAGGATAGCAGCATAACATAATCAGGCTTTTTGGGGGCAAAAGTTCTGGGAATTTATTTGGGTTTTTTTCCACTTTGTCTTTTAACAAGTTGATATGAGCAAAGGGGATACTTCAATGACAAAAGCCTGAAATGGACTACAGGGAAAAGAAAGTCCTGCTAATTCACTGTGACAGCACCAGAATCACATATGGGTGCCAAATTGAAATGCTTCTCCACTCATTCCCTCCCGTTACCAATCAATACTTGGCAGGCTCAGAAATGCTCCGAATGCCTATGCTGCTTGTTCTCACTGCCACACGTTCTCACATTAGCCTTGGGCCTGCACTTCATATCATGCAAGTTAAAGGTTTATATCCTTTCCAAACTAAGCACAGCATTGGATCAAGTCCAGTGGTTTATAAAACCTGGTATCTTTTTTCCATTTGTCATACCAGACACACCAGACAAGGGCAGATAGCTTTTGCTAGAAATGAGCTCCTTAACCTGGGAAGAGATTTGAAACCCAAACTTATTTACAACCTGAGTCTTTTCAGGCTGCAGTGTAGTATTTCCAAAGGAAGTGATCACTCCAGGATCACCAGCTGAGGATGCAGGAAATTCTGAAAAAGGCTAAGATTATAATGCTGCTACCCACCACCAACCAGCCTCAACGAGGAAATTCATCAGAATCCAGTCCATTTTGCAGCTGCTGTTAAGCATCAAGCCACTGGGCTGCAAACAAATCAAACAGCAGTGCTTATAGTACTGCCAACATCACTGGGACCCAGTGTGGTGATGTGTTCAGGGTCTGGAAATTTCCATGTTTAAAATGGTCAGCTCAGAAGATGGCGGGAGAGGCAGGAAGCTGGGAGCCCTGGCTGCATCCACTCTGAGGCTTGCAGGAGAGTTTCCTGCTCTGAGATGTTGGGCAAGAAAACTAGCATTTTGAGTTCTGAATCCATGTACTGTCCTCTGAAAGTTCACTGAAATAGTGTAAGTTCAGTGCATCATGATTTAAACATAAAATATTCCACCAGACCATTTCCAAGTATTACTAAGGATATTTTTCCTCCATGTTTTATCCATCACTAAACTACAACTACTGTTTCTACTGTTTCAATCAGGATGTCCCACCATCTTGAAAACCCACCTGCAGCCAACATCCACAAAAATGAGAGCCTTCCAGCACTTTTATTTATATGCCTAGGTAAATAGCCTGCCTGCCAAAAAGGAAACACTTGATACCACTGATTTAAACACATGGTTAGAAAAACAGCATCTGGAAAAAACGTGTTTGGCAGAGCACAGTGCAACTGGGAAACTTTTAGCACTGGAAGTCTTTTCAGGTGAGAAAAAGATGCCTCACTTTTGATCTCAGCATAGGTTTGCTGATTCTTTTCAGGTGTCAAGAAAAGGATTTTAAATCTAGAGGCACAGTAACTTGGGACAGACAAACCAAGCCCAAGATTTAAAAAGAGCCAAACCAAGAAGCATGCTTGCAATGATGCTCTGTCAACAAGAGGGGCTGAATGAGACTTGATCACTGCATTTCCAGGAGCTGGTATTTTTTTTCATGACTGCTCTCAGAGCACAATGTTAGCTTGTATTATTTCCACACTTTGCTGTTGTGTCCAAATTGACCCAATTCAAAACTTATTGCTTGAGTCCACGGCAGTTTGAAGCAAATTGAGTAAATTAGCAGTCCTAAGTGAGAATAGTCACTCCAACACAAACTCACTTGGGAGAGAAAAGACTCAGACTGGCATCCCTGTTTATGTGCTTCATCCAGTCACTGACTAATAAAAAATGTACAAGAGTTCACTGGAGCCAGAGCTAGAAACTAGGTCTCATGTATCACAGGCCAATAACAGTTACATACCCGTAACATCTATTGCCTTCTCTTGATCAAAATACAATTACTGCAGAACAAACAGGTCAGCATGAGCAAGGAAACTGAGAAGGGTCTCCAGGCCCAAAAAAGCCTGGTTCCCAGGAGGTATTTTAGAGTGCTGGAAGAAATACTTGTGTGGGAGGAGAGTGAGATTAAAAAAAAAGCTAAACCAAACAAACAAAACAAAAAAAAAAATCCCAACAACAATAAAAAAAGAAGCAAAAACCCCCCATCCCCTCCCACCCAAAACAAACAAAAATCCACAAAAAGCCCCCAACAGAGCGAAGACAGCTGACAACCACATTCTGTCTGAACCACATGAAAAGCAGATGTGTTTTTGTATGCAGATGTGTCTTGGTTAGCAGTACTGCAATCTACTCTAAAAGCTGTCTGATCAAACTTCGCAGCTTCCCACCCTGTACACAAAGGTCTAAGATATTAAACTTCCCAGGTGATCCTTAGGAAATGTCAACTTGGCCACTGTGTTGTGTCCTGGGGCTAACATAACACTGTGGGGAGGATGGAAAGGAGAAGCCTTTCTGGCTTCCTGAAGCAATCAGGATTAATGGAAGATTTTGCCAATGTATCTGTAGAAGTGCTCCAAGAGAAGCACACGGGAAGGCCTAGACAACAACATGCTTTGTGTGAGAAGAAAGCAGGGGAGGAGAGTCACTGTGACTCTGCAATGCATGGGCCCAGAGGGAAACAACTGCCATTACTGTACCATGAGAGCACCAGCAGAAGTGAGAAATAAAACAAAACTTATTAGAAGTAGGATGTATGTACCACAAAGCAGACCAAGACAATCAGCAAACTAGTGAGAACAAGCCTTGTCAGAACCACTACAGAGGCTTCAGTTAAGTCTTTTCAGAGAATTTCTAGACAGATCAGATAATGACCTGCATAGCTACACACTCCAGCTTCAGTCACTGGCAGATGAGCTAACAGCTTCCAGTGCAAGTCTGGCTAATAAATATGCTCTTCTTTTAGTCTATAACTTCTGAAAATTTGTCATCCTCAATAGCAGGCAGCAGGAGAAAGAACGAAAGAAAGCAATTTCATTCTTAAGCAAACACTTCCTCCTTCATCTCATAAAACTATACAGCGTCAAGCTAATTCCCATAATCAGCTGCCCAGCCCTTTCCACTTTATTGGCTGTTTTGTGCAGTCAGAGCCAAACTGCCAAAGGGAGAGGGTCAATCGTTTGTGCTGCATCTGCTCCAGGCAGTGACAGGCCACGGGACACATATCCAGGGCTAGAACTAGTTAAATGCAGATTAAGGGCACTGAAAACGGGAGTGGGGGAGGAGAAACAATAGTGGAATAAAACTACTGGGAATATGCAGAGCAAGTTGCTTGGCCAGGCTAGTGCATGAGGGAGCAAACCATCTCTCTGCTCCTTGGGTTTTCATGGAGGGAGGGAAACAGACAGATGAGCTTCAAATGGAAAATGAGATGAATAATGCTACCAGTCATCTGGTGGGAGAGGGACAGTTTGGGTCAGGAGGGAAGAACAGCACTCACAGGAGCACAGGGTTATTCAGTTTCTGCTACCAGGGGCTCCATGAACTGCTCTCTAACAAAGCAAAGGCTGGCAGAGAAAACAATCAAATGGCAGTTTAGAACAGAGCACTGATCCCTATTCCCCACAGTCACCTTTTCCAGATTCTGACAGTATTTTCTTTGCCACTGGACAGGGGACAGGAAACGTAGTCAAGCCATTTATTACCTCATTGCCAGGTAATGAAGACAAATGTCCAAATTCTGCCACTCCCTGACGAGATGTTTTGGCAGGAGCACTGAGGATAGGGACTATGGCCTTGTGCATTTGCATCCCTCTTTAAGAAGGGGTGTTTAAGAGACAACCAGAGCTCATGGGAACTCCCCCAGTACATGTTAGTAACACCACCACGGACATTTTGCTATGCTAAACCCCCCAAAGTGTTTCCAGTCTTTCAACATCAATCAGCACAACTGAAGCCAGCAGTAAATTGATTCTCACATTCCACTGGTGCCAGTTTTTGTTAGAAATGATTTGTGATAGATATGGTGGAATATATTGATTAGTACTGACAGTCCCAGTTTCCCAGGCGCTTTGTAGCACTGCCTTTCCAAAATGACCTGCTTTCCACCTTGTCAATTTTCTTCTGCAGAGTCCATTAGAAATATCTATTCTATTCTGAGAGCTTCATGTCCCTCCAGAAAACCTAACAAAAGGGTCAGGCAAGTAAAAAAAATCAGTGCAATAAAATAGATTTGTGGTGTTGCAAAAGAACTTGTTTTTATTGAGACATTTTGTGTCAGAGGAAGAAAAGGCACAAAAAAAGTTACAAAGACATTGGACGAACTGTAGGAGTCAGAGGCAGTATCAGAGCTGTTACAAATCACCTACAAGTTGGCTTACTAACATAGGTTAGCCTCTACAAAATTCTTAAAAGATGTATTTAAAATTATTGAAATAATTCAGAAATTAAAACAGAAAGTAAAGACCACAAATATTAACTTTTGACTAAATTCACCTGGGTTTACTCATCATCACCCTCTCTTAGCAGACAGAGATCACTGGAAAATATTTAGTATTACAGAATTATTTAAAAAACTCATTAACATGTTGTAAATTAAGAACCTGATATTAACTTTTCGTACCTCCAGTGAAGTACCACACATACAGGTAAGGCAGTATGCATAGGAAATACATTAAGAAAACAGAATAGATAAGTGCAATTATTCTGAATATTTCAACATTTGTTATGGCCCCTCACCTATGGCAAAGAACATCTTAAAAAGATGGATCCAACAGTTGTTCACAGAACATATAAATATATCACCGTAAAAGGTCTACTGTGGAAAAGCTTATGCTGTCTTCAGTTGTGACTTCTCAGATGAAGTATTCTACAAACAGACTTTCCAGCAGCACAGCTCTAAGTTAACAACAGCACACTAATACAGTTAAAGAAGATAAAGTACTTCTGAAATATATCAGTCCTCATTTTAACAAGGGAAGGCTCGTAACACTCAGTATTCCATTAATCCAAATTAAATATTCAACAGTACACACATCAACTATATACAACTTCAGTTTTGAACTGAATCTGCTCCCCCAGCCCCTGTTACCAATTTCCTGTTACTCAGCTCTCAACTGGCAAGGACTTTTGATTGACAGGTCAAATTAAACAGGAATGAGTAAACAATGCAGAAGTCTACAGGATACAAAGACTACACAAAGATTTGTTTTCATGATGATGAAAGGTGGAGCAGCAAAAAAAATAGTTTACCCCTTTGGCTGGTCCTCGGGTCAAGAGGAGGTTCAAGTTCTGTCTTCTGAAATCAGCAAGGATGTAAATGCACACAGACACAGAGCTTGGCTATAAATGTCTGTTTATGTCCTTAGGAGTTTCAGTTACTTGACCTAAGATAGGGCTGTAAATGCCAAGAAAAAGAGACTACAGTGCTACAACAGGATAAGGAAAAAGGAAAAGCCCATGCCAACACAAGAGAAACTGAGAGACAGCTGAGCAGGAGAAACACCAAAGGAAAACCAGCCTGAGCAGAGGCTGAGAGTAGACTCAAAAGGAGCTACAA
The DNA here is from genome assembly GCA_013399915.1 of Illadopsis cleaveri. NCBI lineage: Eukaryota > Metazoa > Chordata > Aves > Passeriformes > Timaliidae > Illadopsis > Illadopsis cleaveri. The sequence continues at coordinate 213,261 of VXBB01005092.1, read as the reverse complement.
CTCTAAAGGGACTGTGGCTGGTGATGAAACCCACAAGAGAGCAGCGGAACAAGAAACACAGGAGTGAATAAACAGAAGCATAAGACTGATTCCAGTCTCTTGTGCTGCCTGTTGCCTTGCTGAAGGGACTGAGCATGACAGGCAGCCAAGGAACTGGAGGATGGCATGGGGAGAGAGAAGGAAGACCAGTGTTTGGAGAAAAGCAGCAGTGTTTTCCTTAAGTGTTTTCATTATTTTTAATTCCAATACCAAAGCAGTAACAAAAAAATCGAAGTGGCAATAAATTAAATTGATTAAAGCCCCCCAACTCAAAACTTACCGCCCCTGAAAATTCATGCCTTCATCTGACATTAGTATAAAATTAAGGGCTTTCTGTCCTTTTTAAAAGCAAACAATACATACAGAAAAGCCATGTTCTAACTGTGTAACTATGATGCTCCTTGGAAGTTTTAAGTCTTTTAACTAAATTTAAAAAGCCTTTGACAAAACCTTTAAAAGAGAAGGATGACTTGAGGACTTTAAGTCATGGACTCCCACACAAATAAAAAAAGGAAATATTTTAAAAATCAATTAAATACAAAGGTGACAAAAAAAAAGCTCAACATAAAAGAGGTAGCTTAAAAAAAATCAAAATACTACTTGATTCAGGAAGGAAAGGTAGTGCAATAAAAGTATCCATATGAAAAATGTACTTCCCATTTCCACATTACCCAAATTTTAACAAGAACAAAATAAAATTTGGGTTGGATTTTGAGGAGTGAAAGGGATCAAATACTAGAAACCAGTATTTTAGAGGCATACTTGAAATCAAGGCATACACAACTCTCAGCACAAATCACCTAGCAGTTGTTTGCTCTGTAACAATTTTCATCAGTATCTGCAAAACTGATTTTTCCTACAGACCAACATCAGAAATGCCTGTCTCCCAATGAGGCTTCCATAATTTGAGAACATTTTGTCTGAAAACAGATGTACCAGACAATGTACCAGATACATCTCCCAGGATATTTTTAAGTAAATTCAACTTTCAATGCTGGCAAAAGTTTTCTTACCGCCATACTTCTTGCCCGGCTCCTGACAAAGTAGGTAGAATATGAGCACCTCAGATGCATTGGTGGGAAGCAGTAACATGCATGATAAAAACAAATTTCCTCTAGAAACCTTTAGTGAATGAGGGCAGCCAAGTACTTAAACATACTTCATCCTACAATCTTGCTGTATACACCTCGTGGTTTCCCTCTATTCTGTACACATAGCAGAGAATGGCTTGAAAGAAATAATTCTTCTGGGCCTGATCAGCCCTTGCTGCACAAAGTTTTATCCACCTGCTTTTTTTGCTGACAGACGTGCAGCCATGACAAGGCTGACTTGCAGTGAATATGAGTTGTAATATGGATTTAAAATCCATACATTATTATTTAGCATGCCTCAAACAGAGTGTGCATTTTATAAAAATCTGCTAGATCCCATGAAGCTCCACACACACTATTTACTAGCAATGCTAATTTTTAAGATCGATGAATGAACTAACCAATTCCACTGTGCAGTTTTTAACCAGGGTTTATCAGTTTTAGAGTAAACTTTGATATTTGCAACTCAGAATCAGACAGGTTCTGCAATTTCTCTGCAATGGCTACATGGGATAAATTCTGAATGTTCTACAAAAAGAACACTTTAATCCTTCATTTCATTTCTTTGGTTTCTTAGAAACAAAAGCTACTTAAGTGAACTGTGCAATGGAAGACAAGCAAACAAAGGTAACTCTCTCTCCCTATAGTTTCACGGATGCTTGTAAATACCGGTTCTGGCAGGCTGCATGGATAAATTCTAAATAAAGGCAGCTAGAACTAGTTTAGGACTATTGCTTTCCAGAAAGAAACTGTCTTTGGCACTTACATGATCCAATTCTATGATGCTACTTTACACACAGTCCCATATAAAACTGACTGAGCAAATTAAAGACTACTTTTATAAAACTGGCACTTCAAAATAGAACAAAAAAATCTGTTACCTATTAGGCAATACAGGAGCGTTTTCCAGAACGACAGCAACAGAAAATAGTGCAGTCAAACCAAAATTAAGATGAGAGAGTTCAGTAAATTCTGACTATCTGGGTAAAAGCTTTACCCAGGTCTACTATCCTTAAATAACAGTAGCACCTGGAAAATCTGAAGGCTACAACAGACTAGACAAAATTAAAATACATTAAAATACACAGCATGGAAAAGTTATGTTTAAATTTGTTCACCCTCCAATTCCACATTCAGATCTGCCAGAGGTTTTCTCTCTTTCTACCACGTATTTTGCAGTAAGATACAATGAATGAGACTCAAAGTACAGCTATACTCTAAGTCTCCTGTTTGGTAAACAGCTGAATATAGACATTTCTAACACAAGCATTGTGTCAGGCCAGACTAACTTCCACTATCAAATGACAGCACTGCTCTTGGGCTTTTCTGACATCTTTACTGCAAGGCTCACAGTTTGCAGTCACAGATTCAGCTGTGTCAAAGAGCATGTACCAGAGAAGCTCTCACAGGGTGGGAAAAGGGATCAACAGCACACCAACCTTCAGTTAAAACAAAATGCTACTAACCCAATCTGCATTCAGTGATTATTATCTGCTTAGAGAAGACTCAGGAGCAAGAGTTTTAGCTCAAATGTTCCCTTTAACATGCTCCAGGAAAAATTCCTCACTTTCCCCTTTTCCTCAGTACAAGAAAAACATTCTCTTGCAAACTGCTTTTATACGCTTAGGTGAAATACATTGAAAAATGTATGGTTCAGCTGCATGCCCTATGGTTCTGTAAATGATAACCTCAGAACATGCACACAGTTTGGAAACGCTGGCATGGATTGCACACTTGGAGCTGATGAGCATGTGGCTCCCACCCTTAAAGCCTCCACTGTAACTGTGGTGGAAACAAGCTACAACCTGCTCCATGTTAGTTAGGGGTCTCTGGAGAGGTTCTTCACTCAGCATCCTGACCTGAACACAGAGTCATCTCTCTGGCTCTGCTTTAACACAGAGCTTCTAAGTTTCTGGTATGTCCTCTGGCCTCTGAATAGCACTTTACCAATTCCTAAATAGAGAGCATTAGCTTTGTTTTCAGGAGGAATGTTAAAAAAAATAAACTTGTCTAATCGCTTTCATATTGTATTCTCTTCAGCCTACCAAAAGAAGCCAGGTAGTAAAATTCTTTCAGAAGGCTGAAGTATAATTCCACAAGAGGTTGTATGACAAACACAACAAATAATTCTAACATTCCTGTCCTGAAGGCAAGCTGGCAAATTAAGCCATAATGACCAGTTATATAACAATCTCCAAAACAGTGCTTTCCAATTGTAATTATTTTGGTGCAATGCCATTTCATAAAGAAGCTGAGTCCAAAAGAAAAGAGGCAGGCCACATTTTATTTTGATCCAAAGAAATGTTTCATCACTGAAGAGGCAGTGCTGGACACAGCGGACATTAAAAAGGGAATTATGAAACTGATACCCCCAATGACATCCTGGAACCAATACCAGCTCTGAAAGCAGAAGCTTCAAGTCAAAACAAGGAGCAAGAAGGGTATTTCTACCCAACAGCTGCTATTTTGTACTTTCACTTACTCTTGCCCTAAGGTGTTTCAGTTGAACCCTCTGGTTTTTTTTTTAACTTCTTCCAGCTCATTCTCCTCCATGTTGCCCCACATGACCTGTCCCTCTCCTTCACTCTTAGCTGTATTCACTTATCACTTGTGAGCACCACAGGTAGGTGAGGTATGTTTGGAATTCTGCTGAGACCTGACTGATCAGCACCATGGGAAAGGCTCTCTTCTCTCTAGCATAATCCTACTAAGTGAGCTACATGGAGGAAAAAAAAAAAAATAAAATCACAGCCAAAGGAATCCAGAGAAGAAATTCCATTTTGAGAAAACTGGGATCTTAGTGCCTGCACAACATGAAAACAGCCAACAGTACTAGCTACGCTAGCAAAAAACACAGCAGAAGATTATCATACTGCACCAAACTATAGCAAGAACCTTGGTCTCCGACTCCGGCACTACAACATGCAGGAATCTGATGTGTCCAGTGCTGCATCATCCTCTGCTTTCCAGTAGCTCCTCATGGCAAGCTTACTACCTAGACACTGAGATACAACTACCTCAATATTGTAAAGCATTACATATCATGGATAAGAAGAAAAGTGATCTTACAGGTTTCTGTACCGGAAGGCCAGCTCATACTAAAAATGAACAGCCTCAGAAAAGAAACTTAATGCACCTAATGGATTTGAACTTCAGAACACAAAGCTGGAGAGCAAAGTCTGATGCTACATTGCTGAGCTCATCCTGCAGGAATTCTCTCCTCTAAACTTTCTGAATTAACTGATATGGGAAAGTAACAATGCAAAATTTAAAATTCCTTTTTAAATATTCCCTTCAAAAATTCCAAAGGTGAAAACATGGGACAGATTTAAGGTTAAAAAAAGAGCAGCAATTCCTCTGCAAAAAAATTGCTAAATTCGTCTTCACCTTTGTTTTTTTGCAATTTTACATATGTATACCAATGATCTAAAAGTGCATCAGTGGAGAGGCAAATTTAATTTTTAGTTGAAGACTCACAAAATCTAGGTCAGGTCCTGCAAGGAGTAATCTTCTCCACCAGAACCATGACAGCATCCTACTGCTAATGAAAATTCTATTGAGGGTCTTGTGGCACTACACAGGGTTGCCAGGAGCAGATAATGACAGCTCCTGACTTACTCCACCCAACATCCAAAGAGGGACAGAGGCAACAAACACTGAAAAACAACTGTTGGCTTTGGGCAACATGTTAATACTGCCAGGCTTACTGCTGTTTGCCATCAGCAATAAAAAGACATTTTCCCAGCTGTCCATAAATTAAAGTGTGAGCAAACAATTTAAAAATATTTGAATAGATTCAACTTTTCCAACTATTTCTGAGTACCTTATTTGGTGAAATTTTCTTATACACAAAAGGGTCAAATAAGGCAGAAAGACAACCCAGTTGAGTTAAAAAGTGCCACATCTACAACAACTACTCAGTAGTCTGGGGGGAAAAAAAACAGTGAAGATCATGAGTGAGAATTCTTCCAGTGACACTCATAATACAGGCAAAAACCACAACAATATTGATAGACTGTCCACAGGGACTGAAGTTCCCAACTTTGCTGACAGCCAACACCTGGATCAAGTTCAGACCCAACCACAATGCTGCATGTGTGAAACTGCAGACTCTGGGCCGCCCTCTGCACCAATCTGAGCAGTTGCACTTTGCTCAGGATTACAGTTCCTAGTGAACAAAGTTCAAGCAGCTAGCTGCAAACTTCAGATGCTGTTTACTTTCACTTCTTTGCAGAGTAAAGGAACTTCCCAGTTTAACCAGGAAATATTCAGCAGATCCACCTTTTTTAATTCTAAGATCTGCAAAAATGGCTCGTGAGCCTGAAAATATATTTGCTGCCATTGTGTGGCACTTTGCTAGGAACTCAAAGTAGGAAGACTAACATTTTATGGAAACCAATCTTAACAAAGAGAAAGCCACAGATTAGAGGATGAAAATGACAATGTCATCAAGAAAACTGAATCTCTGTAAGGCCTCATTTAGTTGGAACATTTCAAATGTTCATGTTTCATATTTCAGGATTCCATATCCCTCTAATGAAGCACTTACAGAAAGTTCAGTGAAAACAGGAAAGTGAAGTTGTTTTCCTTAACAAGGTCAAGTAACCAAGTGCTTGAGCAAGAACTGGTTAAAAAACATCAAGTAACCAAAAAGGTCCAAAGAGACATGTTTTCTCCTTAAATGAAAACCTTAGCTACACACAAGATTTTAAAATAAACACTACAAGTTCCCTGACAATAACACCCAAAATATAACAGCACCCCACAGTTCTTAACACTTCAGAGTTAAGCCTCTTCCAGAAATAAAGACCCAGATGGGTCCACAAAAGTGAGCTATACATTCTAACACACCACACACACGGTATGTGATAAATACCTCACCTTTGTTGCACCCAGGAAATGAGATCCATCACACAATTATTTCACTCCACAGAGAAGTTGCTGAGCTTCAACAGTTATGGCAAAGCAAGGACAAGGTAAAAGTAGGCAAGGCTGAAAAGAGCTGTGCTGAGATGTGGGGAACATGTGGCAAACATATGCACAAGACAGACCAAGCAAATGCTTTGTGCATGAGAAGAAGGAAAAAAAGTCAGTAATGTTCCTTATGTTCACAGGCTTTGTGGCTGCTCTGTTGTGTAGTCCTTCCCCTCAGCCTTCCATTATCACTAAGTTAAAGCCCAGCTCATGAGTAACCAGCTGCACCTGTAACTCTGCACAGGTGTGCACACAGAGAAACCTTTTGTTCACAGCTGCCTCTCTACTGAATATACAAAAACCATTTTAACAGACAATTTCAGCAATTTGTTCCCATTGGAGTAGCACACAGCACATTCTCTGACCACTTTCACCTTATGGAAAAATACAGTGGCTGTTTCCAAGTTTACCAATTCGTACTGAAACAAAATCCACCACCTTGAAAATAAAATACTAACACACATGCACTGACGATCTGTCCAAATCTGTCTAGGCCTAGGTTATTTCCTGGGCTTCTGAAATACATCATCCCACTCTTGCTGTCTCACCTGGCTTCAAATGCAGTCCATGCACTTTCATTCTGAACCACAAGAATTGGAATGACTGCCTCGTATGGAGAGCATCAGTGATGTCATCAATCTGAACAGTACTCAAATCCCTCTCCCAGTAAGGAAAAAACACAGGCACTTGCCCAATTACATTGCCTGCAAGCAAGGTCCCCTGTACTCGTCATACAGCTGAACTGACTGGGCAAGAAGAGGCATAGAATAGGCCAGAGTTTCTTCTTTTCATTACTTGATCATGTGAGTCTCTTCATCAGCATCATAGAACTCCTCATCTTCACTTCCACTCCCTGTAGAGCTGTCTTTGTCTCCAGACTGGAAGCAAAAAGGAAGTCATTAGTTAGACTGAAGCCACTAAATCAACCTCAACATACATGAGCATGAACCATTACACTTCTATGGAATGCTGGTTGAGAGAAAGTAAGAAAACACAGGTCAAACCACTGTACTACAACTTTATAAAAGACACTGTGGGAATTCAGATTTAAATCCTTGGTTCTTCAAATTATCTTTAAAATAGAGGGGGTTGTAGTGGATGGACTTTCTCTGCTCCACCAGTACACTAGAGAATACATGCAGGAGAGACTGGCTAGAGTACTTCTGAAGTGGTAATCTACTACATTTTCTTAAATTTAGTCTAGGGCGCCTATGCTGTGGAGAGCTACTGGAAACACAGTAGCTCACCACAGCTCAGAACACACATATTACTTGTTTAGGTAAAGCTTCTCTGTCCAAAATTAACACTTTTCCTTGGGTAGCACACGCATTTTACTGTGCAAGTTGAATTAAAAGATCCCCCTGCAATACTAAATGAAAGTGTTATGGCAAAGGGAAAAAACATTACCACGCTGTATGTTCAGAAGGTAAAATCCGTATTATAGGCATACCTACTCCAGTCAGAGTCCTTTCCACAACATAATTTATACCACATACCCAAAATAAAGTCAGCTATTACAACTAATTGATTTTTATTTGGCCAGTGTCGCATTTTTCCATGGAACTGACACAAATGATTCCAGTCAAAAAGGTTCTCCTGCTAGTATAAACTCCATCTAGTTTGATTATTTGGGATTTTTTCCCCAGTGTGCTTGCATCCATCCTAAGACCTCTGCCTGCCTAGTCATATGCTAAGAACAGTGAGAGAGAGGGTGAAAAATAGAGAAATGGAAATAGTGCTCCTGACTGACAGCACCATGCAAGCAAAATCTGTAGCTTCAGATCTCTCTTCAGAGGAGCTTTGCTACAGCAATGTGCGTTAACTGCAAAGAAATTTCAAGCAGTTTGAGCACTACGACCTGTCAGAAGATGTAAAGGAAATCATGTTAGGCTTTTTTTTTTCCTAGACATCTAAAACTATTTGAGGAAAGTCAGGCTATCACTGGATGCTGTCCAACTTGAATATCACATTCATGTATGTTAACAGGAACAAAACCTCCATTGTGGGCAATCAGAACACATGTTATCTTGAAAACGGTATGAAAAGGACAATGGATTCCACAGGGGGAATTCAGGGTATGCCAAATAAATTCTAAATCTTTCTCACAACAGCTTCATAAGACCTCTCATGGCCTTGTCAAATAGGGTTAATGTTTAACAGCTTTCCATTTTATCAGCACTTTCTTTGTGAACTTTAAAATAAATCCCTAATGTGTCACAGACATTCCACATATAACCTCACTGAAGTTACAGGATTAATTAAGGTCTGAACCAATGACTTTCTCATTTGGATTCAGTAATTTTAATCCATCTGGGCAAAATGTTTCTGAAGAACATTTGGAACAACACGCCCTTTTGTGGGTCCTGTTCAGGTTGGAATTTTTAAGAAGCCTACAGAAGCACAAGCAAAGAAGATTTAAACCTGAGAGAACTGACATAAGCAAACCAATTTGTGGGAATACTAATAGACAATAGACTTGTCACCTCAAAGGGTAATACCAACTGTAGTTGGTTAAAGAAGAAAATAAAAATGTGACTTCCGACCTCTAAGCTGTAACACCTGCACTGCTTACAAAAATTGCTTTCGTTGATAAACCATCTGCACAATTAAGACGTAATAATAATGTAATTACCAAAACAACAGCTGATGTAAACATATATGATGGATTTGTGTAGTCAGCAAGAATGTGGTGCCATAACACATTATCCAGTATGGTTGAAAATGTTTATAAATTAAGCATGGAAAGTAGCTAAAGTATAAAATTCATGGTTACAGGGCTGCCTTTTTCAGCCTTTCTTCAAGGGTGCTTTTGTCACTAAACTCTGCTGTCCTATCAAGAACTATTACAGCTAAACTTGGTAAACAAGGCAACATACTGAAGCTTCTGATAGGAAGCAAATGTCCCTATTCTACAAGTATGTGATTTCTGTGAAAATAAGTACGACTACCTGTGAATCTCACAGTGCCCGACCAACAACTATTCAAATGAAAGTAAAGGTGATAAAAGGATCCTGTCTCATCTCAGCCTAATGGGGCAACTAACATTTTTTGTTCTGAGTTTCCCCTCAAGTACCTTGATACTTGAAGTTGCAGGACTAGGATTTAAACTTGAAAACTTTACCCAAATTCAAACACCCCCTCCCAGCTCTCCAGCTACTTCTTTCTAATCCCACTTCACAAAGAAGTAACCATGTCAAAAAACCTTTACATGACTGGAAGATACAGACACCTCAAGAGGTGTCCAGGAGTTTAACAAAATAAAGTGATCTGAAAAACACAATTCAAGGAAACCTCATTGAAAAAAATCCCGCTGCCACATTTATTTATGCCTATACCTGGGAGTTTTCAATGAGTTAGTTCCAACGTTTTCAATGAATCTCATTTCCCAGAGTCAACAGTGGGAGAGATAGTACAGGTTAGTCTGGCTTTAACCCATTCAGAGCCTGTCTAGGACAGACCTGGTAACTGGCACTTGCAGAACAGCTGGGGCAGTGTGTGCTGCCTTTGAGAGCAGCCCTTCACAAACAGGCTTCTGGGTTTGTTAACATCTAAGGCTTCTCAAGCCTCAGTGTCCAGCTCTGGCTCAAGCACACTGCAGCAATCAGTCTCAGAGATTAGAGATGAACAGACATCACTTTATCCCAAAGGGAAGTGTTGTAAGCTTGTGACCTTGAAGGGATGAATTAATCCAGCTATATTTCAGCCTGCATTTCCAGAAAACATTTCAGACGTGATGCTAGAGTTGCTATGCTATCTTCTCCTTGGGGCCTATCCTCCACAGGCCAAGAATCACTATCCTAATCTATTTAGAGTGGCAGATTCAAGTTGACAGCTGAAATAAACACAACAGAAAAGTACTAGGAAAAGAATTAGTATACCTGTGAACCATCTAGGGCTTGCAGTGACATGGCTTCATCACCCAGCCTCCAGTAGGAGCACACCTGCAGGTCTGAAATAGTTTCTAGCAAAGGGCTGTTTAAGGTCTCTGGTAACAATAAGCTTAAGAGCCCAGACAACAGACCAGTTGCTCCAAACACAATGTAAGGCAGAGACCACTGTACAGATTTCTGGAAAAAAATGACAGAGTTAGGTTGAGATTGGTTCCTTGTAGTTCATGTTGTATATTAAAGGACCTAGCCTTTACATTCCCTCTGGCAATGTCTGTGTTCCTATTTAGCACAGAAGTCACCAATCATTCTGCTGTGGGGGTTTTTTTGGTGGTTAGTTGGGTTTTTATCAGTATTGTCAACTGAATCTTGTCAATACTATTAGAACCCCACAGATTTTGTCATGAACTTTAAAAGAAGCGCCTGCTGAATTTGAACTCAATTCTTGCCTCTAATATACGTACTTTTTAACAAATGCAACATCTCTTTGTAGTAGGGAATAGATACCCCAGGAACACAGACATGCTGCTTGGTGATCTCCTGAGATCATCTAGGCCAACCACCTACTCTAAGCACAATTACAGCCTCAAATAGATCAGGTTAATCACTGCTTATTATCAAAAAGACTCCAAGGATGGAAATTTCCCCTCCAAGTAGACTGGTCCAGGCTGCATTAAGACTCTCAAAACCATTATTTTCCAAATTTCCTATCTAACCTCCAAGCCAAAACTTGTGATAAACATATGCTAACAATGTGCAATAGTGTCAAGAGCCTTACAAAAGCCTTCCCTGCTCTCTTCTCTTTCCTCATCCATATTGCCTTCCATGATGAAATGGCTGACTATCAAATCAAGTTGGCTGAGAAGGAATTGTCTTTAATAAATCCATGTTCACTGATCCCAATTACCTTTCCTACCTTCACATGCTTATAAACAGACTCTGGGAAGTCCTGTCTCAATCCTCCCACAGAGTTTGAGGTGCTCAGCCTGTAGTACCCGGGTTCCACTTTCTGATATTGAGGACACACACAGGATTAGCTTTTTTCCTCCCACACCTACCAGTGATCCTTCACCACAACAGTGGTTTATCACAGATGATGAACACTTGCTTCACTATCACAACCATTCTTAGGAAATCTTACCCCATGGAATGGAAAGCTTTCAGCTGTAAGTGTTCTTGAACCTATTGCTCCTCCTACTGTTTGCTGGCCTTCTGCTTCCTCAGCTGTGCTGAGAGGCAGAGTACTGCAGTCAAGCTTTGTCTCTCAAGACTGAAGCACAAGTATTTCAGCTTATTCCATGTCACCCACCAATGGGATGCCCATCCCATTCATCAACAGGCATTTGCACTGAATTTCCTTTAGCTGACAGAATCCCTATTTATGCTCCTTGCTAGTTTTAGTTTCAACTGAACTTTGGCACTCCTGACATCACCTGTGACAGCCCAAGCAATGTTTATACTCCTCCTCTGATGCCTGTCCCTGTTTTCACAATAAAGAAGGCTTATTTTAAAAAAGGGAAAGAATTTAGCTGTTTCTTAAAAAACTCACGTTGCAGAGAGCAATTCTAAATTGAGGAAAATAACAGGCTGTGATCAAATAAATGACCAACATTTCATCTCTTATCTCAGCAGTTAACTTTTTCTATTTTTACTATTATGAGATCTCCAGACAAAAGACACTGAAAATGCATTAAAATACTGGAAGAAATCATGAAACATACACAAAAAAAAATATTTTCTCAAATCAGGGTTCATTTGTTATTTAACCAGAACTACTTTCATTTTCGTGGAATGCCTTCAAGCATTATGATCCAAGATTTGTGCCTCATGCAGTATCAAATCTCTGGCAGACATAATATAATGGATGCCCCAACTGCTACATAAAAGCTGCCTATTAAATCCACCTGGTAGACTGGCAGCAGTCTTGGCTTTGCCTACTGTTCCCAGAGGAGCTCACGCTCTCACCTGCCCTGTGCTTCATTCTGCAGATTAAAAGGCTCCCTGTGCTCACCTGCTCTTCTGCTAACCTTCTGCCTCACATGTAAAATGGCAAATGGCAGAGAGGAAAATTACCTCAGATTAAATCTGTCACATTAAAGGAATTGTAGCTGGGCCTCAGCAAACAGCTGGAAAAAACTGGCACGCTTTTTACCTGCATACACATAACACTCTAAGCACAGGAAAGTAACGGTATCATCCCCATGTTTTGTTCTTCAGAATCTTTCTTTGCCTTGCTGGTGTATCAGATCTCCACATCACCTTCATTTACTGAAAGATGAACTGCTTTGCTGATATTTATAACCCATGGATATTTAACAAAGTGCACTGACAGTAAAACAAACTTTCTCTCAAAAATATGAGTTATTGAGGCCATATCCTTAATTTTGATGCAGTAGTTCTTTTAACAACACGGGTCTTTTGCTATTCCTTGTGCAGGGTTTAAAATTTGGTATCACCATCTTGGTGATTTGAAATTATTATATTTTAAGGTTCACTAGCTAGGTCCCAAAATTCCTACAGAGTTAAAATACCTTCTGAATTTAATAATGTTGTGGTTTTGTCTAATCACACAGACTATATTGCAATACCTTTGGCCTATCATGATGCTGTTAAGTAGGCAATTTATGTATCTTGATTTATATACAAAATTTATCCCAAACATTCCTATCTCTGTAAGCCTCTGATACACCAGAGCCCCAAAACAAAAATATACGTAACAGAAGTTCAGACAAACCAATGAAGGGACAAAAGGCGCAATGATTCCACCAACACGGGAAAACATGGAGCAGGCACCCATTCCAACATTCCTATGAAGAAACCAAACATAATTAATCTTTGGAAAAGTGTTACTGAGCAAGGAAAAAGACTCCTCAATCATGACCCTGAGCACATTAACTGGCAAAGAAATGTAACTGAAAGCATCCCAAGATAGGAAAGAATGTTTTTGTGATTAAAACGAGGCAAAAATCCCCTTTACATTCAGAATTTTTACACACACACATAGGCAAAACAAGTGTGATCCCAGTTCATGCATCTTGCCTCTGTCTGAAACTGTGGCTGAATTAATTTATTCAACTCCTACTTATCATCAGATGTACCCCTCATGAAAAACACCACAGTATAGTTTGACTGGTGGCTGACCATCATATGCATCCATATGGCAGAAGCTTCTGTCTGCTCTGTCAGCACAAGCAGGGGGTACTCTGCCCCTAGTGAGTGAAACCTTACTGTTGCTCACACACAACTGTGAAGCATAAAGTTACTTTTACAAAGCTTATAGACCAGTCATCTTCAATGTTCCTAGTTAGGCACGTATGATGATAGAGTTGTCTGGTTTTATAAAGCACTCATTAAAAGAAATAGCAGCAGTGCTATAGTTATCCTCATTAGTAGAAGGGGAGTTGAAAGTAGGCCAAGTAGCTAAAGGTCTATTTTACTGTTACATAAAAATATGGTTAGTCTGAAGAGAACACTGCAAATTTGATGGAAGAGGGAGTGAGAAGATGATAAAGGAAGAGATTTCAGATGTAAAACTACATCTCATCATTATATGTAACTGAAAAATTCAAATAAAAAACTAGTTAGTAGGAAAAAAATAAGAGAAATAAAAGAAGATCATGTAAGAGAACCAGAAAAATGAAGACTTAAAATTAACTTGTGTTACCTGATAACTGTGGGATAAAGTTCTGATGTGTAGATGTAGACAATGTTAAAAGCAGCACTGATTGTCAGTTTTCCCAGCAAAGACAGAGAGCGACTGTTCACCACCGCAAACACTCCAGTATCTGAGAGAGAAAATGTAACTCTTGTAAGGCTTTTGAGCATGCCAATACACCTCTAATCATTTCTATCACACAACAGTATGATGTGAAAAGTAATCTAGTGAAGAATCTAAAAGCTGAAACTACAGCTCAGCATTTTCGGTCTACCACTAATTAAATACTAAATTAGTTCTATCAGAAAGTTGAAGAAGAGTGTAATACATATATTTTCCAAAAGTGAGCACATTTGCTTTTTTTAACAAGAGTCCTATTCATTGTCATTTCTATAGTATGATAGTATTCTTCTAACATTATTACTTTGAAAGGAAGACACTATAAAGAATCATACCAAATTTCCCATCCAGCTTGGTTTGTAAGAACAGCCAGTGCTTATTTGCTTTTAACAGGCAAATCAGAGCTCATGCCCAGTGAAGACAGGTGCTTCCTTCTGGCCAGTGCGCCCTTTCACTTCCCAAGGCACTTCACCCTTGCCTGACTTGGGCAGTTCAGTCCACAGCTGATTTCCTGGGGTCTCACAGCTCTGTCCTTTCTTTTCACATCTTATGTTTGGAATGATGTGCAAAAAATACTTGATGACTGGTACCAGCCAAACCAGAGTATTTCCAAGTGTCCATGCTCTAGCACCTGGAATAATTCTGAACATTTGAGTTGCACCCCTTTAAAAAAAGCTTTACCTAGTAGACCCACTGCCATCTAGAGCAAATTCTGTACTCTGTCATAGATGTTTAGTTTCTTGAATCACTCTTCAAGCTTTTGAAACCTTTTCTCACTTTATGAAAGGTAATCTACATCCAGAGATCTTACGAGCAAGGTGAATTTATCTATCTGGTGTTAGAAAGAAAAATTTCTGTGTAATCTGAAAATTAACATTAGTGCATCTTTACACAAAAATGTTGAATTTCACATTTCTTAAAGACACCTCCAGTTCAGAAGTTTATCAGAATGCTCTCTGAGATCTAAGTTATGTGGCCAGATTACTATTACCACAATTACACTACTCTTGAACATTACAGACAAGTGTTGGAAACATGGAAACTTGCTCCATCACTTAAGTTCTTCAGATCTTCTGACATTGATCTTCCACTTGGAGAGATACATACAAGTTGCACAGGTACCTCTTATACTAACCTATCATCTAACTCTTGGAGATATCACAAGATGCCTTCCTCAGTTTAGGAAGGACGTTGAGATGCTTGAACGTGTTCAGAGGAGAGCAACAAAGCTGGGGAAGGGCTTGGATAACAAGCCATTTGAAGAATGTCTGAGGGAGCTGGGGTTGTTTAGCCTGGAGAAAAGGAGACTCAGAGGTGACCTTGTCACTCTCTATAACTTCCTGAAGGGTAGTTGTGGACAGCTGGGGGCTGGTCTCTTCCTCCAGGCAGCAACTGACAGAACAAGAGGACACAGTCTTAAGCTGTGTCAGGGGAAATACAGGTTGGATATTAGGAAGAAGTTTTTCACTGAAAGAGTGATTAAATACTGGAATAGTCTGCCTGGGGAGGTGGTGGAGTCACCATCCATGGATGTGTTTAAAAAGAGACTGGATGTGGCACTTGATACCATGATCTAGTTGAGGTGTTAGGGCTGGGTTGGACTCGATGATCTTGAAGGTCTCTTCCAACCTACACATTCTGTGATTCTGTGAAATATCATTCATTGGGATTATGTCAAAAACACTGGAAAGGAGCAGTGAACACAAGTAAAGCGCAGAATCCAAAGGCAAAAATTGAAATCCAAACCTTACTAACAAGTTTTCTCTAAGGTTTAGGAAGGTTATTGCTTATTCTTTTATTGAGTTGGCTTCTCTAGCTTCAAGAATTGAGACTCACATGTGGTATGAGCCCAATCTTCCAGCAGCCATCAAATTGTTATACTGCAGGATACTGCTTTTACCAACTCTTACCACATACTCCACAAACAAAAAAATACTTACCTCTCTTCTTAGGCAGAAACATGACAATAAGACAAGCCAACCCTCCCAGGAACAGAAATGCACTCAACGTTCGCTTCCGACCAAACCTGATATGCAAAGATAACAAAGGTTTATATTCTGCATTAGGTTTGTGGGTTGCAAAGTAATGAATCCTCTCCATTCACACTGACTCTTTATTTGCAGTTGGGAATTCTGAATACCATCTTCCACCAACACTTCCTCTCACACCATTTTTAAACAAGCTTCTGCTGCACACTTAACAAAATGAGCGCCAACTTTATACAGCGGCCGACAATTTCTAGGATTTGGGGTTGCTTCCTGCCGTGCGTGACATTTGTAAACCTCCTCAGGAGATGCAGAGGAGAGACTGGAAGGAAATTCTACAAAAATTGAGACATTGTCCAGAGTATCGTGGTTCAGGAAAAGGCTGAATATCTACTCTGCTCACATAGCAGCTCACACAGGAACTGCTATTGCAGGAGAGCACAGGACAGCCCCAGCAGAGTGGAGCCGGGATAGCTCCGTCCCAGCAGGGAGGATGGGATTACGGGGCAGCGGTGGGAAGAACGCTATCTAGTGTCAGCCTGCAGGCAGCGCAGCTTCCTCGGAGCTACAGCAACCCCACCTGAGCCAGAGGGACAGCTCACTATTAGGTGAGCCACTGAAAACAAGTTAAACTGCTATTTTAGGTAGAGATAAATCAGTGGCACTTACACATTGAAGCGGGAAGCCCCACACAACAGATATAAGCTCGGAGATGTGATGCATAGAACACCTACCTTTGAGAAAAGTTATGAGGCAACCCTGAGTGGCTTAATAAATTCCATACTTACCATTTTTGGTTAATCAAGTAAATACAGATTGGGTATGCTGGGATTTCTATCAAGCCTGACAGGGCTAAATTGGCATAAATGCTTCCGCCTAAGTCACCCACATTAAGGGTGAGACCGTAGTAAACCAAGCTGCACACAAACCTGGAAAAGACAGGAGGAAAAAAAAAAGTGAAATCAGAGCTGACACTTTGCCTGCCAAATCGAAGCACTGGTCTGGCAGAATACACTATAATCTACATTTAGTGTTTCAGCAGATAGGTCTAAAATGTTTCTCTGAAAGCATATGATGCTTTCTAGGCAAATAAACCTTTTTGTCTCAGCAAAGACCCAATTCCTGACTTACTACTGAGTGAAACTCAAGACTACACTTATGAACAATGTGCACAAACCAGTATAAAGTTAGAATACTTAATCACGACTATATTATTTAACTTCAGAAATGTCTTTGTCCCTTTTGTTTTTATCAGGTTACACTGTGATTCACACTTTTTCCAATTGTGTGTAAACCAAATTTCTCAAGCAGTTCAAACACTTCAACTTTAATTTCTACACCCTGGTCCAGTTTTTTTCATTCCTTCTCCAACTCTGTTAAGTTTTCTTTTGTAACCCTATTGTCATGTTAACCCCTGTAAAGGGAATTATCTTTACAAAGAGGAAAGAAACTGGTCATTAATTCATTCTGCAGCAAATCAGTAATTCTCATTTAAGGAACAGAACAATCAACTATTTATTCTGCAGTAAGCACTTGGAAAAGCAACAGGAAAACAGCTCAGTGCTATATGCTGACAAAACCATTGTTTTTATTCTTAATTGATTCATCTTCCCAAATATATGCACTATAAAAACAACTATATGAGCAGTAATGCCTGAGGACCTGCATACCATGTCACACATAAGGGTTTTTAAAGCAGAAGCAAAAGAACTCATGGCTAGCGAGATATCTGAAAAAAACCAGGCACTTTTGAAGTTATATTTCTGCTGGTGACTAGAGGGAGCATCAGGGGCTCCTGCTCCTCACTACAGCAACAGCCAGCACTGTCTCTTGAAGAACTGTTGCCTATGATGTCTACTCATTAGACAAGATAGGCCACCCACCTGCTAATGGGCTCCTCACACACAAAACAAGGAATAACCCATGTGAAGAGATACTGACAGCTCTGGGCCTAAGAGGAGGACACTGTGGCTGATCTCAGCAGCCTTGTGGGTCAGAACAGAAGGGGTAGTTCTCAACTATTTTGAAACTCAAAACACAAGACAGAAATGCAGAAAAAAAATACCTGAGAACTGGACTGTAAAAACAGCTTTGAGCTAGAAATGCACTAAGGAAATACTGTAACAGATACTTAAATACTATAAAGGATCCTTTTTAGGTAGTGTCCCTAACAATGTGCAGGACAATTCTCAGCACCATATTCTCTCAAAGACTTAAAGAGGTCACAGTAGCCCAGCTGGGCCTACAAAGTATTTCCAGTACCAGGTGAACATCATGATCAAGGTGCGTCCCAGGAGAATCCTGTATCGGAACAGGTCCAGAAAGCTGCCGGCCTCTCTGGAGCTCCTCTCAGCCGGGAGTTTTAGTGAAAAAGTGCATTTCTGCTTGCGGTTCCTCTTGGCAATGAGGTAGAGGGCATCTTCTGCCTCGTTCAGACGGCCCTGGGAATAGAGCCAGCGGGGGGACTCGGGAATGAATCTGAAATACACACACAGAGACACCTTTGGGGATTTTCTTCTCTATGACGCTGGACTTGTCTAAAGGAATAAGGCTGAAGCACTTCAGTATAATAAAGAGTTTTCAAACAACCCTTCAGATATAAAATTCTCTTACCAAAACAGAAAAAAAGGCATGTTGAAAGGAAATGCAAGCCAAACATAATTTAGACACCAAGAAATTACACTAAGTGTATACATATATACACACATAGAAAGAACAACATTACAAGTTACAGTATGATTAGGATCCTGTCTTTGGAGAATTCAGAATTAAGGAGGGACACATTACTACAAGTAACACAGGATGCTTTTCTAAGACCCACTAGTTCCATTTCTCATTTTCCACAAGACCAACCTCTGCTTCCCATTTTTCAGCTTTTTGCCAAATTCTCCCCTGTAGATAAGACAGCAGAAACGGTGCAAAGGTCATGCTCCTCATATGCACTGTTCACTTGACAGGTCTGTAACTTCAACATTGTCTATTACACAAATCTTCTATTATTTTCAGGCTTCTAGAACTAATTTAAACTTTAGCATTTTGCCAGAAGCTTTTAAAGATTTTTGCCTCAGACCAAAAATTATATTTTTTCTGAGTTTAAAAGAATGTGATTCTGTGTTTTCACAAAAAAAAAAAAAGCTTAGAAAGGAACATATTTTCTCCCCCAGGATAAAAATTTGATAGTATTTTCTACACTGAGTAATTTTTAAGCAATGCGGCAGGGAGGCAGTGTGAAATTTGGAATTAAAAAAACCCCCTTTTCTTACAGAAAAGACAGGCTTCTGAGCACAGCTCTGAACTCACAAGAATAACTCATCTTACAGAAAAGACAGGCTTCTGAGCACAGCTCTGAACTCACAAGAATAACTCACTTTAAAAAGTTATACCTACTAATCTGAAAGTTAATTTTTTTTCCTAAGGGTCCCTATCACCACAAGGCTTTGAAATGAACAGCCTCAGAGCCTTCCCTGAGTTCTGATGCTTCCTTTGAAAGGGTGTGTGAATTTTTTGAGGTGCAAAAGCTTTATTCGAAGAGTTACTGAAGTGAAATAGATGTTGGAAAAGCAAAGTCCTCTGGTTTAAACAGCAGCTGAAGTAATTTCACTCTTTTAGTTACTGAGATTTAGATATCAGAAAGCATGTAAGAAAAGAACAGCATACTGCATCAAAGAGCTTTCAGTGCTGAAATTCACAAAGCCCCAGTTAGCTCCAAAAAGATCATATTTGAAAAATTGAAGGGAGGTGCCCATTTTTCCTTTTGCATGTCACTTTTAAGACTGGACAGGCAAGCAATTCTGATGCTGTTCTTTCTGTATAAACATAAGAGAAGCATCATGTTATTACATAAATACGAAACTATTCCTGTATCTTTTACAAAGTATTTATAGTGCCTTGTAGCATACCAGTTTAGGTCATCTACACACACCAGCTGAAGAACAGGATGTGCTTCTCTACCACCCTAGAGACTGTTCCCATCTACAGTAGTACTGCACACACAGTACAATGGAGACTTACTGGCTCAAATATTGCAGCACTACTATTTGAATAAAGACTACAGACCAGGTAGAGGGGAGGGAGTGTACAACTTGAAAGAAATACCTTATTTACACCATTTCATGCCATCCTAGAAATGCAACTTGACTTAGTAGTTTGGGTACACGGTTTGTTGGAGTTTTTTTTTTGACATCTTTCTTTATGAAACTCAGTTTGAAAAACAACTTACAGAGAGAGGAAAAAGACGACTGCTCCTTCCAGATTAACCACAACAGCCAGAGTCCTCCAGGAACGAATGAAATACCCTAATAAAGCATACTGGGCAATTCCCACAGCAAAGAACAAGCCACCAATAGAACCTAACACACAGTTAAAAACAAAACAAAACATTATCACTTCTGTAAGAAACATTAGTAAATCTCAACAAATGGGATCAGATTAACTAACTAGTTAGAACTAACTCTTCATTAGCAAAAATTCATTCAGCAATTCAGGCAGAAACACAGCTCTTTGATCAAAGAACACGCTGTCCTTCATTTATGCAGAGCAGAAGTATTACATCTAATTGCAGAGATTAATAAAAGCCCCAAAAGCATTCTTCTACATCCTTCACACCCAACAAAGCCCTGTGAATAATGAAGTCTTCTAATTCCAAATGTAAGTATGTGTATGTATACAGCATAAATATGCACCTTTCTATGTGTAAAATAAATATTACAAAACATTGAAAAATTGGTAGTTTCAGGAATATGTAGTATTCATCTGTAGCTCCCATGATCTGCAAGACATCCTATTTTAAAACAGTCTTAGCATGGCACTTCTTGGGCTTTTTAAGTCAGGCCCTAGAGCTGTAGCAGTACAGGTTACACAGATTTCTGAAGGACAGGTCCAATACCAGCAATCAAGACAGTTAAGGGTGTTTGTATCCTCTAAATTCTAAAGGTAATTACTATATGGGACATATTTTTTTAAATAACATATAAGCAACAGTTTTCTTATCCTATGATATAAAAACACTTTTGATTGCTTTTTAAGAACTGCCAGGAAGGAAAGAATTTATATTTAGCATACAAACATTTGGCTCTGTTTAGCAGAGTCCAACATTCTGTTTAATGGAGCTCACTTGTGACAAACCTTGGATGATTATTTAGCTGATAACATTTATGGGAGATGTTTCAGCTGGATCTTTTGTCAACTTGAGTGATGCAGAGACCTGAATGGCCCCAAGTAATCTACCCTGCTTGTCCAAGGTTCATATTAAACAAGCAGAGCTCAAAGACTGTGATCACAGATATGCTCAAGTGGAGCTAAATTTGCAACTGCTCTGTGTGCCTCAAGTGGCGTGTGAGATTGAAATCTATGAATTCTGGCAATAAAGGCAGTTTACCTGCTAATGCCCAGTAGGCTGTACCCACACACTCATTCAGTAGAACAAAGGCTACCAGTGACATCCCACCATTCATCATCCCTACCAAGAACCGGGAAACGGCAAAGAATTCATATGAGGGTGAGAATCCGTTTGCAACGGCAAACAAGATGTCAAGCGCAAAACCTGGAAAATAAGGCAAAGAGCTTCATTTTAGAAGGGTACCAAAAGAAACAGAAGTATTTACTGGTATCTCTACTTGATGCCCACTAGCATCTGTCCTAAGACATCACAGTCAACACCATCACCACAGGTTTGGAAAGAAATTTAAATACCTAGAGTCAATATCAAAAAGGAGGGGACACAATAGGAGTGTTTTTTTGATACATAGTTTGCAGTTTGAACCATTAAATTCAGTTCATAGCAGACAATTTTTTTAGACACTCAGAACCATTGTCTGACTCCTGTTAAAGACAGCTTTATATTTATCCCTGATACAGAAACCACAGGTTAAATATATGACCAAATATCTCTCTTCATTTTTAGAGGGCAGTGTATAGAAACCAGAGGAGAGAAACATCTCCAGGGGACAATACATGGTGGGTTTGCATGCAGAGCAGGCCCACCTTTATGTGCTTTGAATTAGTGTTGTTTCTTAAAAGAAAAACAAAAAAGCATAAAACATTTCTTTAAACTCTACATGCTCATCCATTGACACACAACTTTATACATACACAAAACATGCAGTTTCAAATGATGTTTGATCCAGGGACAGTTACAAAGTTTATGAGCTTCAAAACAGTATGAGGATCACAAATACATAAAAATTAAATCATACAGACAGGGGATAAAAGGTGCAACGAATTCCTAACAGGTTATACAGGTAAGAATGCTGTTACAAAACTACTAAAAATACTAATTCCAACTTGCAGAGATCCCACGAGCACAACATTACATGAGTGAAAGCCTTCATGGCATGACTCACAAACCCAGAACACTGCGCAGAAATTCAAGTGACTGAACAGTGGAATATTAATTCCTTGTCTCAACTTCTATGGCACAAGTATATTGGAGTGCCAAAACAAACAAACAAAATCACAGCACATGATTTACAGCTGCATATCAAGCTCTCAGCAGAAACTGGGCCGTTGCCACTGATCCTCAGGGACATGACACCTTCATGCCATTTTTCTGTCAAGGGGTTACCTGTGAGATAGACTTTCTTCCTCCCGAAGCGATCGGACAGCTGCCCAAAGGAGATGGCTCCAACAAACACACCACTGAAGTAGAAAGAACTGGCAGCACTGACTTTGTACGATGCATTGCCAATTAAAAACCACTGGATGGAGGGGGAAGAATAAAACAGAAACAACAAACCAGCAAAAAGGTAAATTAATCAGAATCCGAACAGTTCGCCAAGAGCTAATAGATGGAGGGGACGTTACACATTTTAAAGATGATCAAGCTCTTTATAAATCTCCCAAGTATCATATTCAGTAAATCATCAGTCCCCACTGCTGTCTCCCAAACTTACCACAGGATACTAACAATTGGAGTTTTCCCAAACCAAATGCATTCTTTGATTCTGAAATTAAGAACAGATTCCTCGCAATATTCTAAATTTTGCAGCTTTCTTCCACTTTCCCTTTTCCTGCCTTCTTTCACATAAAGCTGCTAACCAAAATAGACTCAGTTCTACCTACTGACATGTGTCACTGCAGTGTGTAGAACACACATTGTGAAAAAACAGTTGTGGTTTGTGTCTGAAGATACTCCTGCACATGTTTCTTTTTATGCACTCTTTTGTCCCTGAGCAATACTTTGGTAGCATTACACAGGTTAGTCAGGTTTTCTGCACACACTCGTCTATTTTACAGTGTTCTTAGTCTTTTCCAGTTTTCAATTTCAAATACAAAGCTGATCTTGAAATGTTTGATTCTTACGGACTTAAGAGTCTCAAGTTGAACCTGACAAAATTCTTTGCCCACAAAAATGCAGAATGAAAATATGCCATGCTCTCAATGTTCAAAAGTTATTTCCTTTTGTATTCTAAACACTCCACATCTTCTGTTCTTTCCTTTTTCTATTCCTCTTGCACCTTGAGATAATGTTTCCTTTTAGCAGCAACCAACTCTTCTTCCTGTGCTGGTAAGCTGGTGATTATGTCATTATCCCTGCAATAACTCTCTAATCTTCTCCTCATAATCTCCTCTTCCTCTACCAAAATCTCATTAAATATCCTTTCTAGCAAAGCTTATATTATTTCAAAGCTCAGTTATAAACTACCTCATCATGAGAACAGAGCCATGCAATTAAACCTCACAAAGATTAGGATGCTAACAAAACATCATTCATAAGCTCCAAGAAAATAACTTGCTTACTTTCTATATCTGCTTCATTTTGAATTGTTACTTTAACAGGGAGGTGGTTACTGATAATAGTAGGAAATGTGCTCATAAAGTGCCAAGACTGACAAAATTCAACTGAAACCAACCACATGATCATAAATCAGCTTTTGCAGACTTTAAAAACAATTCCCAGAAAAATACATTTGTAGAATAATTGCATATGAGATTAATTTTATCCTGAAATAACATGGTCAGTTTGTTTTATAACAGCTACAAGAATCATGCAATAACTTTTGGTATAAAAATTTAAAAAGCTGCCAACATGAAAATTGTTGACATGCGATGCTTTCTGAATCATTCAGGGACTAAGGGATAACTTGGTTGCAAAGCAAAATTTGTTCTCAAAATTAATCTCAATGTCTAAGCCCTTTAGAGGGCTCAAGGCTTCTCTCTTATACATAAAAACATTCTACATATATGCTTATTCACAAATTGAGCTTTTTACATCAGAGTATTTTTCAGAGTAAATTTGTAATGGTCATGTTATCAGTGATGCCACAGGGTTAAGCATTGACAAGCACTGACATACCCTCTTTAAATATGTAGGAAAAAGCTTCTTTACAATCAATCATGGAATTATATTAATAATGAATTAGTGGTGAAATATTCTTCAGATATGTATGTTCTCTCTCAAAATGTTTGTGCTTAGCACATAACCTCCAAATATACCAAATACTCAGCTAACAAATTCATAAAAACTCTATTTCAATAGAGGGAAACAGAAGAGCTAATAAGATTTTATTCAAATGCCTCTACTGAAACATATGCTAAAAAAATAGAAAGCAGAATCTACACAAGTAGCCTTGGGGTTGGGTTTTTTGTTTGTTTTGGTTGGGGAGTTCTTTTAGGGTTTTTTATTGCTCAAGCAGGCTTTGTCCTTTACCTCCATTTCTTATTTATGCAATCAAAATGTATAAAAATCTGTATAAAATCTATGTCATATGCTAGGCAATACAAGCATGTCTGACTTGTCAAGTTTAAGAGAGTAAAAGATTCTTGGGCAAGTTTAAATAGAAAAAAAAAAAAAAGAAAAACCCCAGAGAAAATTCAGAAACCATAGTGAGTTTTAAATAATGCTTGAGAAATCCACCATCCATTAAAATTTTAATTTAAATGGTATCATAAGTACTCATATCCTCTTTATTGTCAGAATAAGAAGCAATGCCTTTTGTACACAATAGCTTGGTACTATTCCAAAGTTGGCAATTTTTATTAATATGCTCCTAACCAATAAACCGCTTTACAGAAGTAATTTGGATAGCCTTAATACCTCTGTTCAATAGCCACCAACTATCAAGTGGTGCTACACTTGAGTCCACAGTTCAGCTCTACATTCAGGCCTTGTAACCAATGCACTCAGGGCTCTTGTAAAGAACAATCTGACATGAACAGATACTGACAGAACCAGGAAGGGCAGGTGTGGCACACATCAATGCAGAGCCTGGAATCATTCCTGTAGGGACTGTGGATAGACCATGAAAGAAATCACATAAAAAACACAGAGGCCATGCCAATGAAGCCAAAGCTTGTTTTGGAATAGAATGTGAGGGAGTTGCTTTGTCCACTTGACTCCCCACTGCCCAGGTTCTTGTATCTAGAGTTACAAAGACTGCAGGAGCCACTTCCCCTCCAGTTCCTCCAGTGCTCGCTAACTGCATGATGGATGCACTACATGCACTGCAGCTCAGCAAGGGGATGGCCAGAAAGAGCTCAGAGTCCACAAAGGATTTTGAGCAAATTAGTAAAATGAATGTCACAATTCAAATGTGAACCAGGCTGCAGGATGCAATATGTAACCTCCATACAGAAAAGATGGGAAGTTTTGGAGCAGAACCTTGGTCAAGATCTGCACAACAATAAAAGCCTAGCTTTGGTTGCCAATGAACACATGAGCACATTACCTGTGCTCTAACTGGACGTAGCACGTTTCATTTGCTAATCAAAGCATGCATTAGTATGCAGGAAAAAAGCAGTAAAAGGAGACCCCCAAAACCATCTCAGTAAGATTTACTACTCACTGGTGAGGCTGCAGAACACATTTCAGACTTACCTCAGAGACTATGGATGTGAAGCTGCTGCCAAAGTGTACGTGCTTATGCACCTCACTGCCATTGGCAGTCAGAAGCCATTCCCCAAAAGCTCTCTGCTCGCTCACTGAATGGTTGCCATGGCTCTGATTAGCTGAGAGCCCTTGGAGATCCCAGTGGTAGGGAGGAGTTGCACCCACCAATGCGATGAGGATGGCTTCAGTGGCCACGTAGAGCTGGCATGAAAGACAAAAAACATCAGAGATGCTCAGCCTGAATCCAAGCAATGTCTCCTCCACAGCCGGATTGAATCAGTATTAAAAATATTCCTATTTTTATATTTGCCCTCTACCACTATGAGATGTCATGTATAGCCCCTGTCTACCAAACAGCACACACTGAAGAACCACAACTTTCCCAAAGTGGTTCTTGCACTTTTTATGTGTTGGATATTTGAGAGAAAAGAAGTTCCCCTCCTGACACCTTTCCCTCAGTCAGACAGCCCCAAACTCCCACCCACAGCAGGTACAGACCACGGATGGAGGGAGTTATTAGACATACTAAGAGGAGAAAACCTCTATTCTTTAATGCAAGTGCATTACTCTAATATCCTCTCCTTCCACCTGTGTTGTTCACTCCTCTAATTTGGTATTTGGACTAAATCTCCTCCCCGTGGTTTCATATCTAATCTTTCCCAGTTTTGACAGAATTAATTCTTTGCTGGCTTTCTACCTTCCGTGGACCTGTTTCACTCTGAGAAGGGACAGAGACAACCATGTGAACACACATGTGCAGTTTTTATATACCTACATATTTACAGATACACACAAGGTCTAAATAGTGATCAACAGCTGCTTCTGTTTAGGAAAGAATAAATAAAACTGCTGGAAACCCAGACATTTCGGGCCTGGTCTAGAGCTGGCTTACTGCTGCTTGCTCAGAAGATAGGTCACACTACAACTACAGCTTAAATCCCATGGTTTGAGACCTGTTTGAACAGAGGAGTGGCACAAATTCCGCAGGAGAAGATGGACCATAAAGTCTTCAGAGAGACAAAAGGCATTGCTAGTAACAACCCCACACACTCTCCAAATAAAACTGCTTCATCTCAGGCCCTCACTGAAGAACTGTAACTTGGCACAGTGGTTCCTGACAAAACAAACAAATCCCTTCCTCCATAAAAAGCCCTCATTCATGCCCTTCCATTCTTCAAATCCTTCTTAGGTGCTTTCTGAACAGTCCCTGCTCTGCTTCCAGCATCTCCTCCCCATGTTCTTGGGAAGAACGTACCCACAGGAAGCCCCCACAGTTCTCTCAGAAGGCTGCTTCACAAATAATTTGCAAAACTGGGAGAACGATAGGTACAAAAAAAGCAGCCTGAGGACCTCTGAATTCTGATGCAAGCAACACCAGATAATACTGCTCTGCTCTGTACAACAGCTGAGCAGCTGGAGTTACATCCAGATCTAAATGAGAATTATTACTAAACTAAAACAGAGCCCCAAGTTATCACCTGAAAGCAATTTTTCCCATCATCTCTGTATTCTACATGGTCAACTGCTACTTTAGTGGCAGGAGGTAGATAAATATTTTTTTTAAATAATACTCTTTCCATTTACCATTAAAATTATCAAATATGAGAAGAAATTTGATATAAGAGCTAACTGTTACTATTTAGGCTAAGGAACAACTTCTAGATTGACAGCAATAACAAGTAAAAGAACTCATCTGGGAAAGAAGGCAATGACTAAGATCACATGGGGAAAGAGGTTTTAAGAAGCTGAGTGGCCATGTTGCTAGGGATGTGCGGATACAGCACTCTCAAGAACAGCTTGAAATTACTGAGAAATGGGAATTACAGGTCATGATGTGTGGTGCATCCCTCTACTCTGACTCACTCAGACAATTCTGTGTCAGGACAAAGCAATAACATCCTTGCTTTTGTCTTGTGAAATAAACATATTTTTGAAGTAGATGAAGTAACTAAATCCTCAAGGCGTTTGGTTTCAAGAAGGAAACATAACACACTTCATTTTTGCACTAGGTGAAACCAGCTACAGAAAACTGAATAGAAAAATAAGCAATTGCAGGCACATGGAGAAATACCACAGGGTTTTTCCAATGAAAAAACTCCAACAATCAGCCTTTAGCATCCTAGTGAGGCAGCAACCAAGGATATCACAAAGATAGAAACACTTTCAATTGATCTGTGCAATCAGCAAACCATATGAAGATGGAGATGTGTTTTCATATTATCAAATAGTATTGTTCTATACTCAAGTTCACTGAGTCACTGCTGACACAAAACTCTCCTTCTTAGTGAGCATCTGCCTGGTATTTTGGGTAAGAGGTACAGTAAACCCTATTAATTTTATTGAGGAAACAAAACAAAGCCCAAAAAACACCCCCAAAATTCACTGACAATTCTGAAGCACAGAAACATTTTCTAGAAGTGATTTTAAGAACATGTTGAAGGAAAATCTACACTTAATTACAAAATAAAATTTTCATTTAAGTAAGAGTTGTGTTAATGAAGCTGAAGATTCCTCCCTTAAGAATTCTAAATGCTTGCACTTAACAGTAGCATAGTTTAGAGACTGGTGAACAACATAAAACAGTAACAAAGCAAATAGAAATGTTATATCACAACTGTATAAAATGGCTAAATTATATGCACTGTGGCAAACAAAGTGCTTCATTTTTCATTTGTTCTATAACCCAAGTCAAGTCAAATATATGTCATGCAGTGTATAGTTCCAGTTCATAAAATATTTTAATTGGCTCTATATGGATGTTAACAGTTCCTACCAAATTCCCTGCACGGATCTGTATTAATCAAGATGAATACCAAGAACAAAGGGACAAGGCACCAGCTCCCAGTCACTGATGATGAGAGGCTCAGAGTTCTGCTAGTTGAGGTTTCTCCTGTTTGTTAATATTGTCTTTAGGTTAAAATTTCAGTCTGCCTAAATTAGAAGACTGTGATGTAAGGGAATTTATTAAAAGACAATGCCCAACCAACATTCTCTGCTAAGTAGAAGGGATTTTAGTTAGCCAGTTAAAGCTATTTCACTTACAGATTTTGAAATCAACTTAAAATTAATATTAATAGAAGTGCCTGCCATGTCTTGACCAGCTTTCTGGATGTTCGTTTTCATAATAAATTACATCCAAGAAAGATGAAGAACCTCTAATAAGACCAGCAAGGAAGGGAGAGAGTGAATTTAAAGTTTCATTTGTGTATAGTGAGAACGAACACAAAAATAATTTAAAAAACTCTTTTAGACCTCAAAATCTCCCCATTATGAAGCACAAATGAAAAAACAAAAGTAAGACTTCCATTTAGGAAGAGGAGCTTTCAACCTTTTTTAGTCAGCTTATGAGCAATTCCCAACTAGCCTGGACATTCTAGACAAGTATCAGCTGAAGCACTCATTGCCGAACAAAATAATGAGGAAGACAGTAACTTCTGACCTTTCAAATACAGAAATATTAAAACTGCACTCTGAGGAAAGACAGAAATTAAGGAAGAACAATGAATGACCTTGCTCTGGTAGAAGTTTTTGATAAAGAGATGGTTACAGTTCAGGATTAGAGTAATTTCTTCTGAACCCATGACAAGCAGCTGAAAAGCCGGAGGGCAACCTAATTTTTGAAAATATGATGATCTCATCTGCTCCAAGTCACCTCCAAAGGGTGATTTGGCTTTAAATTCACATTATTTTTTCTCCTCAATAACTCCTACATAGAAAAGCCCTACAATGTCTTCTTGCTGCAAAACTATTATTTGCTGCTGACAACACATTCCTCTGTGAAAGTATTCTTTCCTTCCTGGTGGCACGGTAAGAGGGAGAACACCATAAGACAGAAGAAAAAGCTTTTGTAGTTAAAGCAAAGAATCACCATGTGCAGAAGAACATGACATTTCAGTTACTTCCCAAGCCCAGATGTACTCTGACAGGAAATACTTCCCATGCAGAACGTGACCATTGTTGGTTATTACCTGTGACTTATCAAGGACAAAGTGGACACATATTTTGAAAGAATTTAGAGTTTCTGCAGAGAAACAGAGAAAACCTACACAGTTTACAGTTTTTACGCCTGAAACTGCTTGCCTCCAGAATCCACAGCAAAAGGTCCAAAATCTGTCCAAAACCTTACATAACTTTATTCTGGAAATTCTTTAGCATCCACAGTGAAGACAAACACTGCACAACAGATCACAATTAGAACCTCATCTCCTACAGGTTAGTGGAAAATGCCCCTCTAGCTTCCCCCTCCTGTTTCAAATATCTAAACACACACCTCCCAGCTCTGTTTCATGCTCAGTGTTATTTTGGTGGGCAGTGGCAGCAGCAGGGTTTGTTGCTCCTGCTCAGCCTGGGTGCTCATGAGTCAGGTGACTGCTGCCGTGCTCAGGAAAGGGCTGCTTTACCCTCCACGGGCAAACACTGGCGCCTGAAGAGCAAATACCTTCACTGTACAAGCTTTCTGCAACATCCATCCAAGTGACTCCTGTGTACACACCTGTGTCTGAGAGGGCCACAGGAACACAACACCCTCACTCACATGGCAGGTTGACAGGTCTCTGAACGTGAATCACGGAGTTGGAAGTGTTATTTTCCTGCCTTTAAAAACACAGGGCAAAAAGAAAGCTCACGGACTGAAAGGTTAAAGAACCAAGGCAATACACATGAACCAGTATTACAAAAAGCACTATTAATACTACCTCTGCTTCAATAGAAATATTCAGAGAAGTCAAACTACATTAACACGCAATCAAGTGCCACAACTCCTCAGCCAAATACCAGCTACATACTTTCACCAGTATCACATCAGAAGTGCCACTCCACTCTTCTTATGAGGAAAAGGACTTGGAAAAGAATAAAGCAAAGAAGTGCTGTAAGTTCCTATTTCAGTTTATGAATACAATGCAAAGCAGCCCAGGAGTGGACCATCCCAATGGTATTATAGGGAAATATGAAAAAAAGGCAGCAACTGCTGGCAAAAAAAAAAAGCAGAAACTGTGGGCTGACAAGTATCAGGCAGGGTTTAGTCTTGCTTCCATAAACATGATTATTCTTTTGTCTGTGTTTCATGTTTGCCCCTCTTTCTCTCGTACTTTCCTGCCTGTGTTGGCTATAAACTTATCTGAGTCATAGGCAGTATTTTAAGAGATCAAAGTCCTCACCTTTGCATGACATTTTGGGACACTGCCAAAGAATATTGGTTGAACATCTTGGTCTCAGAGAGGCAGTTCTGCTAAGACTCTAAGAAAATTATATTCTTGGCTAAAGCATTTAACTTATTTACTGATTTAATTTACTGATTATTTCCAAAGTTCTTGTTTAACTATCCAGACTAAAAGACAATGCTGACATTTGTATAAGCTACTTTCATTTATTGATTCATGCTAAGGACCTGTCTGAAGGTAAGCAATTAGATCTATTTGTATTTTGTTTATGGGGTTTTTTAAACTGAAAAATGTCTTCTGTTTACTACTATTTCAGAGCAACATGATGCTCCAGAATTGAAAAAATATGTTTTTCCAGTTTCATAGTGGAACTTGCTAAACCACTGATTTTCAGCTTACAAAGGCCTACAGGCCTCAGAATTCCCTGAATTATTTCTTAAAAATGCACAGAAAAATAATTAAGAATTACAAAACTGTTTCAGCACTCTTAAATTTACTGTAAAAGGGCATAACCTCTTCAGGAAGAAGTCTGTTAGGGGTCTACAAACTGAAAGATATTAAAGAACTTTGGTATTTATATATTTTTAAGACACCGGTAACTAACTATCACACCACAAAGTTTTGTAAGCTATACACACAATTCTCTCCATCTTTCTTTATATGAGGATCTCAAAACCTTCATTGAGCCTTCCAAGGCAAATTCTTAACACCCTTTCACCCTGAGTCCACCATGATTAGGAAAATGACCCGGTGAACTGAATGTTTGACCAGGTTAAACTGCAAACTTAGTCAGAGATCATACTGTAAACAGACAAGACCTAGAAAACAGATGTTATTGCTCCAGAGGGACTCCAGTCCCGCTGGGCTAACACTTGGAAAAAGCAAACAGGTTTTGTTTAATGCAAACAATACACAAGAAGCACTACTATAAAGAAGTAGTTATATTAACTACTCCAGTTAAAATAAGACATTTGAGAACATAACAGTTTATCTATGTCAGAAATAAAGAGCAACTCTCTCATGCAAGTGGGAGACAACTATTCTGAGTTCAATTACACACCTACTAATTCTCTCACCCAAGAGGAAAGGAATTTAGAGCCTCTAAAATGGAGACGTGTCAGTGAGGAGTGCCTTGATATTGCTAGTGGAAAAACACAGGTAATTTATTGCCTACAAAACATGGGAAGTTAGAGACTGCATGTACACAGGGGCAGGAAAGAAGGAAGGGGAGATAATGTGTCACAATACAAATATTTTTAACCCATATTGTTTGCTACCCAGTAGAATTATGCCTGTTAACTCCCAGGCTGCTCTTCAAGGGTGCTCAGAGGACAGACTGGCTAGATGGATCGCTGTTTGCCAGGCTGAAAGGCAAACAGCAGAAGATGGGATTGCTTCAGCTCCCACTGAGTCCAAATATCATCCCATTGCACCAAATATTCTATGTAATAACCACTTTATTATTAATAATCTCCCCATATGTTTTACCCACAGTCCATACAAAGACGACAATCACTGTTGAAACAGTGCCTGCAGGCACCTTCCATTCCCCGTTGTTAAAAAGACTTTGTAAAAATCAAGGCATTCAGCCATAGCTCCAGAAACGAGCCCCAGAGCATGTTCCTTTTGACAACTTCACTCTACACACCATGTAGCCACCTTTCTTTTTTTTTTTAGAGAAAGAAAGTTGGGGTTTGGTTTGCTTTGGGGTCGCTTTTTTTTTTTTTTAACAGGCAGAATACTCTGCTACTTTCCCTCTGTTGGTAAGTCTTCAGAATGTCTGCTCTGTGCCTCACCCAAAACTCATGCTTCTTGCACTATATCTGAGAATTAAGGACCCCACTGCTAATAAGACATGTCCCAGCCTAGCATTGTTATTTCAGGTTATCTGCAGAAAATACCACAATGTTTGCATCAGCTGCATTCACGTTTTTAAGGTTATACATGTAATATCATTAAAGGCAGGTGACTGTCTCTCTTAAGGAAGTTAGTTATGGATCTGAAAGAAGGATTAAGAGACCAAGGATTGTTGGTTAGCACCGGGTCGCTCAAATACACGTGAACAAAGAACTACGTTTTTTTCCTCAAAAATTTCCCCCAGCCAAGTAAACAGTAGGATTTGTCTTCACTTAAAAGTTCCACCAACTTTCAGATGGAAATATTTTTAGCTAAATGAGTAGCAGCACATCTTTATGCATCAATAACTTAAATACTCATACCCACCTCATTTACTTGTCCTCCCAAACAGGAGTATGCTATACCAGAACAAGGATTTATATTCAGTGATTCAAGTACTCTAGAAGCCTTCACCATATTTACATGGAAAGCAACACCATCCTTCAGCGTAAGCATGTTCTGAGTAAGACACAATGCACAAAAAGACGTTGGAATACAAAGCTTTCCTCAAGAAAAACATTTGGGTCCCTGATTTTTATGTTTGTATTCATGCCACATTTGAAACCTCTCCTCCACGGAAGTGGCTGCACATGTCTGACACACATTCTGCAACTGCTTTATTGAGAATCAGAGAGACTTAAAACTCATACTTCTCCCACATACAGAAAAAACCCCAAACATTGAGGTAATCAAACTCAAAAAAGATTACACAGAAATTCTGAAAATCCTTTTTATATCTGCCACCTTGCTCACTTACCTTACAGACACTTGTACTTGAACTGTGCCTAAGTTACAGTGCAAGTAACTTTGGGTAAACACCATATCTGCTATAATGCCCCTGGAACAACTGCAGCATATTATACCAGAGTTATAATGCAATTTGTGAAATATCCCTCTCCTTTCTTAATTTTAAATTGTTCATTACACTTTCAATTTGTTTTGCTCTTCCTAGTCAGATAAAGTCCAAATAGTACACATCATCAAGGACTGGGAATAAGCTGTTCAATGTATGACCAATTCTGGCTGGTTCAAAGTTTAAAAGATTCTGTAAGTACTGAATGTACTGTAAGTACTGAAAGAAGATGCACAGACTTACTGTCATTGCAACTACAGAGTGATGTCTTGTGAGAGGTAGAGTATGTACAGGGCACAGATAACAAATTTCAAGAAAGAGTTAAGCAAGGCTACATAGGGGATCACATCTGCATCCTGTCTGAAGACAGACACTATTTCTTCTGAATTATTTCTAGAGATTTGGAATGAGCCTGCCTTACTTAAGCCACATCCCCCAGAATGTGCTTTCCCTCAAAACATTTGTGCAGATGGGATGATTAAAGACCATTTTTCTGCACTGAGATACTGTAATGACAGAAGTCATACATGATATTGCTGTCAACAGTAACGTGATGGTAGTAACACCACTCATTACAGCTGCACTGCATCACAAACAGCTTAAGGCAAATGTGTAATTCAAGCAACTTGATGTAACTATCTTAACTGTTTTTACATCCTTCTCTCAGTTAGTAAGAAGTTCCTAAGATGGACGGGAACAACCACCCTTGGTAATTATCCATATTACTGTGTAATGCACATTACTCATCTTAAGGCAAAGCCTTTTTCAGCTGTGCAAACAGGAGCTCCCTTTCAAATTTTACGGTGTTTTTTAAAGCCTTTCAGTAGAGATACAGTAAGAGCCCATTTCCAGTCTCAGTTTGGGCTTGGGCAATCCTGTAGCTCCAATTCACGGGCACAGGCCAGACTTGTTCAACCACATATGTTGAACCCGTAGACACAAAGAAACTTTTTATTTTTAAGTATGCTTGTATGCTCTCAAGCATCTGATCAAGGTGTGGGATTTTGTCTCATGTTACTACACATACTAAACAAACATCAAAAGACTATTCTTTAATAATACTTCTGTATAATATCTTCAAAAGATTGAGACAACCTTCTCAGTAATGAACAGGTATCAAGTACTTACTTTTAGCTCAAAATAAAGTCCTAAGTATTTTAAGAGTTATCAGCTCCCTTTCTTTCTTACTCACTTTCTTAACAATATATGAGAAATGCAAGACTAATCCAACCCTTATTTCACATCATTAGTCAATCTTCACATTCTTCAGGTACGTCTGGTCCTCCTGTAATTCCATGCCATTTGTGAAAACATTTTTCTACATTAGTTGTAGTCAATATATTATAAAGTTAGCAACCATTGCTCCAGAACACACCTAAAAATCTTCCAAATTCCTATTAACTTGGTAATGAATAGGCCAGGCATACCTAACATACAGTAACAGCTCAGCAGGTTAATGAATAACAGCAGCAGGTAGCAGAGGAATAATAGAAATCTGGAAAGATGAAAGAAGGAGCCCACAAGACTTATTCTAGTTTTACACTGATAACACAGAAAAACATTTTTCTATTTACAAGCAACCTGGAGGTCTTTGCCACAATGTCAGTAAGCTCATTCCACAGATCAAGTACCAGTCCACTCAAGCCCACCTGAAAATTGACTCACGTGGAAAGTCTCACCACTACAGACAGAAGTGTTTGGTAGAGCTTGACCCAAAGAAGGTCTGTGAGCTAAACTATGTCTGTAATTAGAATTCAGAGACCAGATACACTGGCGTATCACTAAGAATACGTGGTGGAAGTAGCTTACTGTAGAAATTTGTATTAAAAAAACCCCAACACTAGAATGAAGGAAAATACTTATAAAGTATGAAACTCAGAGATTAGTAACATGCAGAGATGAAAAAGCCTAAAAGCCTACAAGGAAAGAAAGCGCACCTGCTGGGAATCTTACTGGGACGGGAAAGCACAGAGTCTAAGCTCTGGAGATTGGGAACAAAGATGAAGGGACTGGACACAGCAGACAAACATTTTTCACACATCGGGTATTCCTACCTTCAAGAATGTAGAAATATTTTTTATGCCAACACAAAAAAAAAGGCCAACTGAGGGAGCACATGGAAAGGGACAGGGAAACTAGCAATAAAATGGAATAATCATGGCACAGCCAGTGATAGAGACTACCAGGAGCTCTTACTCTGCTGCCATATGCTGCATCTAATCCACTACAGGCGCTCATGTTTACCTAGATCTACATTCGACATCACACACACAAGATACATTACTTACCTTTGGGTCCATCCTCCAAAGGTCCATGATAAACCAGACAAAAGACTAACACCAGTTGTGGAACCTGCCTTCAGTCTTGCTCTCGCACATCCCAGTGACACATTATGTAACTTGGCACCAATAAAGGAACATAAAAAGCAATCAACCACCCAAGCAGGAACCAGGTGAGTAAGTCCACATCTACTCATGAACTGAAAGACAACAAGCTTCATATCTAAACTCCTTACAGACTCCTGTGGCTGCATGATCTGAAGTAAAGAAAATCTACCAGTCAGAGGATGATACTCATTGGTACAGTTCAAGAATTAAAGATAACATGAAAATAAAAAAGCAGACCTGCAAACCTGCTATCATTTCTTCTTTAGTTATTCTGAATTAGTTCCAGGATGTGCAAAGATCCTTCCGTTTACTTCTCCCATGAGAAATGCAAGTTAATCCGTTAAAAACAAAACAAACGAACACAAACATTACAGAACAGATACCCATACTAAAAGTTCTGGAAACACAAGAGCACTTGTCAGGGTTTGCAGCTTATTCCAGAACATGACCAGCACTGGAAGAAGTAACTATTGTTTCCTTAATTCTTAATCTTCAGTGAACATATCCATTTTCTAGCCAGCTGATTAACAGAACAATCAATGTCTAATTTTAAGGAATTAATCAGATAAATCAGTATAAAAAGAAAGAGGGAAAAAAATCCAGTACAAGGAAATAGAAACCTACAAATCCTTTACTGTTTATCATCATAACTTTGCAACCAAGTACAGAGTTCCCATCCAACAGGACTAGGCATCTGAATTTTCTTTGGTCATCTCATAAAGCTTCTTAATATTTCAGTTAGTCTAGGGGAAGTAGAAGTTGCCAGGAGAAGACATCTTCGGTCTCACAGCTCATGACTGGAAGTTCTTGATTAGTACAAAATATGGGTCAGCAGAGGAGGGAGGACATTTAAGTTCTCCTCTTCCTTCCTGCAACTAGTAAATTTCCACAGTGGAAGTAACCTAGCACTTGTCAGTCTAGATGAATTCATGACAATGAAGTTTTTGATGCTAACATGGGGTAAATCAGACTTCTGTCACATTCAAACCATACTTCAGTCCTACGCCTGACTGTGACAGTACACGTATTATTCTTGTCTTCCTCCCCTGTCCTCACAGAAATAAGCACAAAGATGAAGCAAAATTGAAAAGCGACAAACGTGGCTGCAGAGCACATCACTTGCTCATGCAGTCTCTGAAACTCTCTCTCCAGAGAGAGCCTGTCTCTTGTAAAACACTAGTAGTTTTCTTCCAGCACTCTACTGGTATTTCGGACTCCACTTTTATCACAAAACCTAAGAGAGTTCCAGCTTTGTATCTCACAAACTTGACTCCCCAAAATGTAGGGCCTCATCCAAATACCTAATGGAGAGACACTGCCCTTGTATTCTACGAGATAAGTCGGGACAAATCAAGGCACCATAAGCAATCATCATCTGTCAGGTGGGTTACATGAGAGCTTCCGCACACAGAGGTATCAGTGGCCACCTGTCACTTTATCAGTGACAATCAAGCCACATGCAACCTAGAAATTCCCAGTCCAGCCCATTAACTCTAGGTTACACAGGATTCCCAGCAGAGCCTCTTACAGAAGTCCATGTCTTCCAATCCAGGTCACGGAAACCTCAGTTTAACCTCAGCCAGCCCTTCACCTGACCAGCTCCTAATGTGCTCCATGAGTGACACAAAGTGTAATTGCTCAGGCAACGTGGCACAGAGAGCATCAGCTGCTTGCCCCAAATTCACTCAGCAGAATTGAGTGCTGCCTTTACGCAGAGGTCACCTGTGTCCCAGGAGCGCAGCACGCTGCTGCAGCTCAGACCCAGAGGGGAAGACTTTCCAATGCCACCAGCAGCCCTCAGCAGAAGCCCTCCCACACCAGCCTTCGCACCGGGCAGCACTCACCGCAGGGACATCACCCAACACTTTGGGAACAGTTGTCCACCGCACCCAGAGCATCCCCCTCCCAGCACTGCTTCCCCTGGGGACAAGAGCGGGCGGGAAGGGCGGCCTCTCACCTGGAGGAGCACGGCCAGCAGGACGCACAGGTACACCTGGTAAGGGCCCATCTGCCCCACCAGCGGGAACGCCTCCTCCACCTCCATCCCGCTCCCCGCCCGCCGCGCAGCTCCCACGAGCGGCCGCCGAGCAGCGCATCCCCGGGGCGGGGCGGGGCGCGGAGCGGCGGCCGGGCCCTCACGGAGCTGGAGCAGAAGGAGAAGGAAAAGAGAGGAGGAGGGAAGGGCGGGAGGCGCGATGCGGTGCTCTTGCGCAGGCTCCGGGGAGAGCAGCCGGGAGGCGGCCGCCTCCCTCTTTCCCGGGCGGCCGCCGGGGAAGCGGAAACGCGCTCGGCCTCAGCGCAGGCGCAGGGCCGGGATTCCGTGGTTTGGGATGGGGAGTGTGGGGCGCGGTGCGGGGTGAGGGGCTGTGCGAGAGCGCTGTCAGGCAGGCAGTGCCTCGGTGCCTCGGCCGGGTCCCGTACAGTGAGCGGGCTCGGCGCTGGGGAGGTGGGTGCGAGGTGCAGGGGGAATGTGACTCCTGAGGTCACACTTGGGCGCAGCCCCTGGGAAGGGGAAAGGCACAGAGGTGTTGCCTCTGGACCCTTGGTTAGACCAGGGCAGCACGCTGGCCCCGCGGGCTGGGCGAAAAGGCTGCACTGGGTCCATGCTGGCGAGGAGGTCCGGGTTTTATGGCATTGTCTGTGCAGCAGCTGGGCTCCCGTCGTCCAGTTTCATCCAACAAAGCACAGTGGAGTCACTGTGCCCTCAGCGGGTGTGCACCGTGCTGAACAGGGTGGGAAGCTGTACCCACATAGTGCACGCTGCTTAACTTCCATCAGTTCACAGCGGACCCCGAAATGCTGACACACCTCAGCTGTGGAATATTCTGTACTGATACTTCATAGCCTACCTGCCAATAGTTGGGGGGAAAACAAAACAAACAAACAAAAAAAAAAAAAAAAAAGGCAAGCCGAAGCTGACATACGGCTATTATGTAGGTGCCACTAGAGGTCAGTTCTGGACCCACACAAACCTTACTCTTCTTGATTTAATGCCTGATGGGGACATGCCTCTCTCCATTACACCAGTCTCCACAAAACTGTACTTGTAGTGTATTTTATGAAAAGAATTTTGAGAGCCTTCATTGTAAACGTGGGGTAGAAGTTCTCACTTAAAAGTAAGGGGATTGGTCTAGGAAGGAGCATGAACTCTACTGCACAGAGAAGGGAAGGGAGATAAATACAAGTGAAATAGTCATCTTGCAAAACGGCAGTGAGCTTTTCATGGTCCATTTTCATTACACCTTTACAATAAAGCTCCAAGAACATGAAACAACTTAGATTGTTGAGACTTTTTTTACCTAGTGGTACCGAGAAGCAGCAGCAACATCTTTATGCTTGTTGCTTTTACTGAGTGAACAATAGAAAGGAAGAGAGTTGTTGTGAGCTGTGACCTTTAGGATCATGCCAGGAGCCTGGGAAATAATACCATTTCTGTGCTGAAAAAATCTTGGCAAATTGACAATCATCAAAGCAATTTACTCTTAAAATTAAATTCACCTTTGCCCTAAGCACTTCTTTTCATATTTGAGGCTTAGTACAGATTGATTAAAGGCAAAACAGCAAAGGATTTCTGAAATGTCAGGACCTTTCTGCAGTTCACCCAACTGCACTTGTCTCATTTTATTGCTCAGCTAAGACGTCGAGGACATGTCCTTGTGTTTGGGAGCTCTGCACTCATCTCCCCTACATCCTTCCCACTCTCGCCAGTTCAGTCACA
Organism: Illadopsis cleaveri; assembly: GCA_013399915.1. Lineage (NCBI taxonomy): Eukaryota > Metazoa > Chordata > Aves > Passeriformes > Timaliidae > Illadopsis > Illadopsis cleaveri. The sequence goes on along the minus strand of VXBB01005092.1, from coordinate 173,671 downwards.
CTCTGTGGCAACCACAGCTCTATTCCAGCTTGTCCAGCAACAGGGAGCTTTACCATCAACACCCAGCTCCTCCTTGACTCTTGAGCAAAGGTGAACAGACCCTAGGGAAGGAGGTGGTGTGTGGTTTCCTGTCAGAGCTGTGCTGCCTTCTGAATTGCTGTGTGCACCCTTGCCTTCCCCAGGCACTTCTCACCTCTGTCTCACCTGGGACCTCCAGCACTCCTGCCTGGGGGTTTCCTCCCTATGCTCCCTGCTTGCTTACAGCCCCCCAAGCTCCAGGATCTGCCTGCTGTATGGGCAGCAATTAAGAACTGTCAGCTTTCTGTATTCACCTCTATGGGGTGCTGCCTTCCAGATGATGCTTGTGCTCTGTTCCTGCCACGCCTCTGCTGAGATAACACCTCTGACTCCTGCAGCTTCCAGTCCCGACCATAGTGAAGTTACAGCATTGGCCTTACACATGAGCATCGTGCAACAATGCCCTGTGCCTGAGGAAAACAGCTGTCATGGCGCTGGCTCCTCTTGTGCTGCTTCCCAAACTGAGTCCAGCAGAGAACCATGAAGGTGATTAAGGGACTGGAGCATCTGTTGTGTGAGGAAAGGCTAAGAGCTGGCACTGTCCAGCTTAAAGCTAAGAAGGCTCAGGGAAGAACTTCACAATATGTGTAAACAACCTGATGGAAAGGAATGAAGAGGAGGAGCCCAGGCTCTTCTCAGTGCTGCCTTCCAACAGGACAAGAAGCAATGGAGACAAGTTAAAAAAACTCACTGGCAATGAAAAGCCACTGTCCCATGAAGCCAGTGTTTCTGGAGAGGATTGGATGCAATGTTTAGAAGTTCCAGTCAATAGCACTGCACTCCACTTAGCCAGTGATCTGTCCTTGCTGGAGTCCTCAGATCTTCCCAGAGAATTATTGTCTGTGAAGTTCATTAATGTACAATTTGCCCCCTCCTCCTCCTTATTAATAACTATGTCAAATAAGAATACTCTTAATAATCCTGTCTGTGGGGATTTTTTCTTTTAATGAGAGCAAATCAGGCTTCTTACTCAGCCATAAATGTGGTCCCCCCTAGGTTTTTCCACATCGCTCCCAACCCTCACTCTGTTCCTGCTGCTTCATGGGTTTGTTGCCATTAGAAGTTTACACATTAAATTCATCTGGGCAACCCAGAACTGAGACAGCTGCCTGGCTTCTTTTTCAGCCTTTCTGAAATAATCGTTCCAGATACATTCTGCCCTTTTCTGTCTGTATGTAATGATGACCCAGAGCATTCAAAGTACTAGATATATCTAAGTGCAAAGGGATAACCCTAAGCTATGTTCCTATGGTGGAAACAAACAAACAAAACCACGTCAAAACCCCAAACAAACAAACAAACAAGTGAAATTGGATATCTTAGAGCTTTAGAGCTAAAAACTCATTCCACTGGTCCACTGATACTGTTTTTTCAGATTTGTTATATTCATTTGTAGTAGCTTCTGACAATGGCCAGTAATTTTTCTTTGGAAACACAAGCAATAGTAGTTTTAAAAAAGACCTTAAAAGAACTTTTGATGTTGCCACCTTCTGGCTGGGGATTTCTTACCCATTCAAAGGTGTCCACACAAATTGTTGATTCAGCAGTTGGCACAGATGGGATCTAAAGAAGTTCTGTTCCTGATGGAGGAAGTTTCAGGTCATCCATGAATGGATATTGTGAGTTGGATATGAAACTCTGTAGCCAGGCAGCTGTAGATGACAGAAGATAAATGGGTTCAAGTGAAGGACCAACAAGTACTAACACATACAAAATTCCTCTGAGATATATCTTAAAAAGGAAACACCTCTGACTCTGAAAAGTCCCCAAGAGACAAATTGTTCAAAGCTGATATCTGAAGGAAATATTTACCCTCTCTTGTGATACTCCGGTGTAGGCATTAGCTTTTGGCCACAGCAAGAGATGGCATTTGGGCCAGAAAGGACATTTGCAGTCCTGTTGCCACTTTTGTGATCCTTCACTTCATCAGGTTCCTATCCCCTTGTGGCCTCCACCCCCCTACCTCACAGGAGGTTTCCAGCACATCAGCTGAGCTGAGTGCTGAACATTTAATGGCAAAAGACTGAGGTCTGACTGCTGCAGTGAGAATGGCAGCTGTGGGAAAAGTGGTGGAAATCTCTTCCACAAGGATATAAAAAGGTTGTAGTTCATAAAACCTATTACTACTAAACAAGCCCAGGGCTAAGAAGGGGTCCCTCCTTTAGGATGAAAATAAAGCAGAGGTTCTCTTGATCTCTTAACTTCATCTGGTCCACAGCATGATGACAGGAGCAGAGGGTTGACAGTATCTGCCAGAATGCTTGCCTTTGCTGGCCCCCTGTTACGGAAAATGAAGATTTTTTCCAACCAGACTAATCAGCTGCTCGTTGCAGCTGGCTTACCCCATAATACTATGCAAAGCTAGCATATGGCTCATTACAATATACCCTGACTAAGTGTGCAGCCAAACAATCCACCAAGGCATTTTTGCTTCTCTGATGTGTTGTTTGCACTTTTTGCAAACAAAGCAACAAACAATTCCTTTGGAGGCACTTTTCAATTTTAGATGAGGCTTGGGGATACTGAATTTCTGTCTGAACTGTGAACGATGTTAAAAGCTGATTCCCTATCCCTTCCTAGATGGACAGTTGTCTGTTGCAAAACAGATCCAGTGCAGGTTCCTGAGAAATCTGAGCTTGCTCACATATCATGTATCTCTGGCAGTAGATAGTTGCTCTCAGGATGTCTCCCCTGGTCATACCCCAAAGTGTACATCTGTGACCAACACCTTCTTGGCCAGCAGCCTCTGTAACTCTCAATCCTGCTCAGTTTCCCATCACTTGGACATTGCCTGCAGTGTCCTTCCTGGGGTGGGAGGTCTGCTTTAATCACAAACACTGTCAGGAGTTTCAGGCTGAGCAAAGGAGTTTATGAAGTACACCTCTGTGCTTAAACTTATTAAAATCTTAGACATTTAAAAAAAAAGAAAAAACAGGGTAGCCTTAAGAAGCAGGATTTACCTCTGTGGCCTCCCAGCAGTGACTGGGACAGAGATAACAATGTTGAACATAAAGGTCAATGCTTGTACCTCTAAATGGTTCCCTTGAACAGTTGAGCCACACTGCCTTTGAGAGAACCCATGTGTTCTCTGTAGGCTCTTTGCTTTCCAAGCAGTCATCATTTGGCTGCAGTACTGCTCATAATCTTGACATTTACACCATTCATTCTCTGCCATATCACCAGCATGCAAAAGACTTGTTTGGACCATGTCTCTTGCTCTGGAGACTGGTGAAGATCCCACAGAAGTCAGCAGAAGCACTTACAGGTGGTTTGTCTGGCAGAGGCAACAGCACTCTGGATTTGGAGGCAGAGGGGGCATTCGGCAAGTGATAGCTTTTTCACAATTTCCTCAAAATGCAAAAAAGTAAGGATAACCTCCTGGATTTCAGCAGCTATTTCTATCCCAGGTGTGCCATGTAGTGCAATACTGGTATTCTGCTCAGTACATTTGACCCCGCCATTAAATTTCTTAATTACCTCTGCTGCAGGTTATCACAGAAGTAACTTCTCTTTCAACAGCAACTCCAAACTGAAAAATAAGGCTTTTGTTCCTGTCCTGCTCTTGCAAAAGAAGTGTGATAATTTAGGAACACGCCTCAAAAAGGGGTGACGGTGTGAAGACAGCCAGACACCAGGCAAGTGCTGCTGACTATAAGGTAGAAGCTCATAGTCAAAATTATCCGAAGTTTGGAGACCTAGGAGCACTGTGGCAGCACCATGGAAAGTCTGATGAGGCCGTGCTTTTTGGACCTGATGGGCAGGCACAGACTGTGCTATATGGACTGCCAGGCTCTGGCTGGCACTAGCTCAGGGATATAAAAAGTGTGATCTAAGGAACTGTGTAGATATACCTTAAGCTTCTGTACAAAACAGAGGAAGCAGCCATGGATGATGGCATTTTGTATATTTAGCTCTAGACATGGGAGGTGGGAGATACTCATTATGTGAATAACCAGAAATCCACTAAGAGGCTTTTTATAGGTGGTAGTAGGGCATTTCTGCAGCAAACAGATTTGCACCCTGGGAGAGTTCCCGAAACACAAAAGTCTTGTGGACTTTGTTTCTCCAAAGAACTGTAGTTCTCAAAGTGATCTTGTAGAGCATATACAAAAGATGTCTGCATGGGAAGACCCTCACTCAATAATACCAGGAAGGGACAGTGACACAATCTGGGCTTTGCAGCAAAGAACACTTTTAAAACTTATGCAGTGGAAAAAGAGAATCCCAGGTGCAGTGGAAAAAGAGAATCCCAGGTGCTCCCCATTACCCAAGGAAAAAGGAGGTTTCAAGTCATCCTTGTGTTTTGACATTGCAGTTCATTTATGGGTAGAAAAAAAACCACACAGGGCACAGTTTCATAGCATCATAGAATTGTTAAGGTTGGAAAAGACCTCTAAGATCATTGAGTCCATCCGTGAGTCCAGCACTACCATTTTCACTACAAGACCATGTCCCCAAGTGCCACTTTTAGATGATTTTGAACACTTTCAGGTCCCTGGGCAGCCTGTTCCAATGTTTGACCAGCCTTTCAATGAAAAAATTTTTCCTGATATGCAGTCTAAACCTACCCTGGTGCCACGTTTCTCATGTTTCAGCTGGGCACCCTCGGCAACTGGCCCTTAGGGAAAAGGAGCAGGGTGGAAAAAAGGCAAAAGCGAGCCCCTCTGTAGTCAGATGCTCCCTCCTGGCCCCCAGCTCTGGCCCGACGCGAGTGAAACAAACGGGAGGGCGGAACCCTTCCACCCAACAGAAGGCAGGAAGCGAGGAAGATGCCTAAATCTCTTTTCAGGACGGGACAAAACCCATCAATAAATGAACAGCTGGCGGAGGTTCCCTGCGCGCCGGGAACAAAGAGCGGCTGCGGCGCCGGCGGGGGCCCGCAGGGGGCGGCCGAGCGCTGCCGCCGGGCCGGGCGAAGGCGCGGAGGGGCCGCGGGGCGCTGCGCGGGGCTTCGCATCGCGGATAATTAGTTCCCTGCAAGCCGCTTATGCCGGGCGGCACTCGAGCATCGGCCCTCTTGGCGTGTCTCCTGAAGCATAGGGCATGACAGCAACTTGCACATCTTGCTGCTTAAATGTGCTATTTAAATAAGGCACGGCTGAAATCTGGGGTTGGATGCTGTTAGCGTGGATTAATCTTTGTCAGAATATGAAAGTGGTCTCGTCGGATGTTTCTGGCAAAAGATATGCAAATTTGCCATTCAGACTTGTAAAGATCTAGTTCTTAATTGCTATGATTATTAGTCACCATGCCCATCACTATATCACACTATACCAGCATGGATCTGTAATATACAACAAAAGCCAAAGAACATTTTTCTACCAGAGATGAGAGCAGCAGCTGCTCTACAAAGGGTTGACTTCCTCAACATGGCAATAAGTACCATCTTACCAGTGTATTGTCTCTTGGCCATGATGGTCACATTTTCCAGACTGCTGGGGTGTTTTAAGTTGCCATAACAGGTAAAGACTAGCTCCAAAATTTGTTTACGTTGGCAAAACCTAGGAGAAGGGCAGAATGAGACCCTTGCCAAGTCTAAATCACATAGCTGAATTCCTGGAGGTAAATGCATCTGGCAGTTTTATACATTTTTAAGTCTCTGGGTTACTGCACAGAACCGAATTTGTCTTGAGTTAGCGTAGGCTGAATGGGAGAAATCCTTTTAGAAAACTGAAATGGCAGAATCCAAGTCTTATGTTTCAAACTCAAAGACTTTTTAGAAAATCTGGATGATGCTAAAATCTAAGAGTCATCCTTGTCCTCCAAATAGAGAAGGATTTCTCCACATTAAAAATACGTGATCTTCTGAATCAACACGTTTTAGAGGCATTCAAAATACATTCAGCAAGAGGCAACCACATTTCCAGTCTTTCTGAATTTGTATGATAAAGGAAAGGGAGGTCTTATTTTCACTACTATTTCCATCCTGAAAAATTTTGGGTGACTCCCTGAACAAACTGGGTGACTCTGCTGCATTCATTCCAGGACAGCTTCTGTACTCTGTAGGTCTGTTGGAAACTTGGATGCCTCTCCAAAATGTCATGTTGCTGTTCTGGGTGGATTTCTGTAAAAGTTGTTACACAGCTCTGTGGGGCTGGGTTTGGATGTCTTCTTCAATCCAGAGTCAAAGGCGATGGATGTCTGCACATCAGTTGCTGTAAGTGTTTTATGGCCACAGGGAAAGCCCACTCTACCTGTGCTCGCCAGGGTGGTCTGTCTGACTTTGAAATGAGCTCCTTCTAAGACCTGACTAGTCCCACTGACCCTTGTCATTATCATTAGTACACACCTAATATAGAAGTAGCTGTAGTGTGTCTCAACAAAGATCAGTCCTGTCTCTCCCACTGACGAGTTGCAGATATCAAGGGAAGACTATAGGGAAGGTAGAAAGTATACTCCAAGGTTTCCCAGACCCTTTTCCCAGTCTTCTTGCAATGTGTGGCTGGTTCAGCCACAGCTGATGCCTTCATGACTAGTAGGTCTGGATAAATTCTCTTCCATTGTCCAGTCCCCTTTGGAAGTCCTGCCCACTCTTTTGTTCACTGTGTCTTGCAGCAAGGATTTCCACCGTGTAACTGCATATTCTTTGAAAGAGGACATCCTGTTGTTATCCTGACACCCTCCCACTTGCCAATGCTTTGTTCTTCATTTGGTGAAATTGGAGGAGATTTTGCATCTCCATGCCACTTGTAGTTCTGTAAACTTCCACAGAATTGTAGAATGGTTTGGGTTGGAAAGGACCTTAGAGATCACCTAGTTCCAACCCCCCCCATCACAGTCTTCCACTACACCAGGGTACTCAGAGCTTCACTCAACCTGACCTTAAAAACTTCCAGGGATGGGGCATCCACAGCTTCTCTGGGCAAGCTGTTCCTGTGCCTCACCACCCTGAGAGTAAAGAATTTCTTCCTAATATCCTAATCTATATCTCTTTTCTTTCAGTCTAAGGCCATTCTCCCTTGGCTTTTCACTGCATGCCCTTGTGAAAAGTCCTTCTCCAGCTCTCTTTTAGGCCCCCTTCATCAGGTACTGGAAGGTGCTCTAAGGTCTCCCCAAAGCATTTTCGTCTCCAGACTGAACAGCCCCAACTCTCNTGTGGACTTTGTTTCTCCAAAGAACTGTAGTTCTCAAAGTGATCTTGTAGAGCATATACAAAAGATGTCTGCATGGGAAGACCCTCACTCAATAATACCAGGAAGGGACAGTGACACAATCTGGGCTTTGCAGCAAAGAACACTTTTGAAACTTATGCAGCTAGGCAGTGGAAAAAGAGAATCCCAGGTGCTCCCCATTACCCAAGGAAAAAGGAGGTTTCAAGTCATCCTTGTGTTTTGACATTGCAGTTCATTTATGGGTAGAAAAAAAACCACACAGGGCACAGTTTCATAGCATCATAGAATTGTTAAGGTTGGAAAAGACCTCTAAGATCATTGAGTCCATCCGTGAGTCCAGCACTACCATTTTCACTACAAGACCATGTCCCCAAGTGCCACTTTTAGATGATTTTGAACACTTCCAGGTCCCTGGGCAGCCTGTTCCAATGTTTGACCAGCCTTTCAATGAAAAAATTTTTCCTGATATGCAGTCTAAACCTACCCTGGTGCCACGTTTCTCATGTTTCAGCTGGGCACCCTCGGCAACTGGCCCTTAGGGAAAAGGAGCAGGGTGGAAAAAAGGCAAAAGCGAGCCCCTCTGTAGTCAGATGCTCCCTCCTGGCCCCCAGCTCTGGCCCGACGCGAGTGAAACAAACGGGAGGGCGGAACCCTTCCACCCAACAGAAGGCAGGAAGCGAGGAAGATGCCTAAATCTCTTTTCAGGACGGGACAAAACCCATCAATAAATGAACAGCTGGCGGAGGTTCCCTGCGCGCCGGGAACAAAGAGCGGCTGAAACAAACGGGAGGGCGGAACCCTTCCACCCAACAGAAGGCAGGAAGCGAGGAAGATGCCTAAATCTCTTTTCAGGACGGGACAAAACCCATCAATAAATGAACAGCTGGCGGAGGTTCCCTGCGCGCCGGGAACAAAGAGCGGCTGCGGCGCCGGCGGGGGCCCGCAGGGGGCGGCCGAGCGCTGCCGCCGGGCCGGG
>VXBB01005092.1:145149-164621 GCA_013399915.1 Illadopsis cleaveri | reverse complement strand
AGAGTCAAAGGCGATGGATGTCTGCACATCAGTTGCTGTAAGTGTTTTATAGCCACAGGGAAAGCCCACTCTACCTGTGCCCGCCAGGGTGGTCTGTCTGACTTTGAAATGAGCTCCTTCTAAGACCTGACTAGTTCCACTGACCCTTGTCATTATCATTAGTACACACCTAATATAGAAGTAGCTGTAGTGTGTCTCAACAAAGATCAGTCCTGTCTCTACCACTGACGAGTTGCAGATATCAAGGGAAGACTATAGGGAAGGTAGAAAGTATACTCCAAGGTTTCCCAGACCCTTTTCCCAGTCTTCTTGCAATGTGTGGCTGGTTCAGCCACAGCTGATGCCTTCATGACTAGTAGGTCTGGATAAATTCTCTTCCATTGTCCAGTCCCCTTTGGAAGTCCTGCCCACTCTTTTGTTCACTGTGTCTTGCAGCAAGGATTTCCACCGTGTAACTGCATATTCTTTGAAAGAGGACATCCTGTTGTTATCCTGACACCCTCCCACTTGCCAATGCTTTGTTCTTCATTTGGTGAAATTGGAGGAGATTTTGCATCTCCATGCCACTTGTAGTTCTGTAAACTTCCACAGAATTGTAGAATGGTTTGGGTTGGAAAGGACCTTAGAGATCACCTAGTTCCAACCCCCCCCATCACAGTCTTCCACTACACCAGGGTACTCAGAGCTTCACTCAACCTGACCTTAAAAACTTCCAGGGATGGGGCATCCACAGCTTCTCTGGGCAAGCTGTTCCTGTGCCTCACCACCCTGAGAGTAAAGAATTTCTTCCTAATATCCTAATCTATATCTCTTTTCTTTCAGTCTAAGGCCATTCTCCCTTGGCTTTTCACTGCATGCCCTTGTGAAAAGTCCTTCTCCAGCTCTCTTTTAGGCCCCCTTCATCAGGTACTGGAAGGTGCTCTAAGGTCTCCCCAAAGCATTTTCGTCTCCAGACTGAACAGCCCCAACTCTCTGAGATTGTCTACTTTGTTACATCTGCTGTTCTTTTGGGACAGAGGAAGAACTACCTGGGAAGGCTCCTCAGCTGGAAATGCAGGGAGAAAGTGCATAAAAGGTTCTCAGATGTGTGATTTTCTGTAACCAGCTCCCACAGCACTTCTTTCAGTCCAGAGCTGGCTGTTTGGAGCAATCTGATTTAGGACTGTTGATATAAATGAAGTAAAAGCTGGAGAGCACTTTGGCTGCCCAAGGTGGCGGTGGTGCTGAATTCAAGCTATGCAGAGTTCGTATCTACGGACTACTCAGAAAAGGTTGCAGGCAATGTTCCTGCTTGATTTCCTCCTTCCTGGGAACTCTGGCCTCTGAGAACAATCCATCCAGCTGAGTTTGGTCTCCCAGTCTAATTCTTTCTGCTAGGAACAAGCATGCAGAGAAGGTAGAATAGGCATTTCTTCTTCCCAAAATCTGGTTGTCCACAAGCCGTACTTGTGAGTTGGCCTCAGACCCTGCAATTCTTGATGGGATTGATGTGTTGATCCACCCCCAGGCTGATCTCCAGGAGACCTGTGTGGAGCCAAGGAAAGAAGTTTCCTGAGCAGGGGACAGTTCACACAAGCAACTATATTAGATTCTGGTGACAAACAGCATCAGTAGAAACTGACATCAACTCCAAGCCCCAGTACTGAGCAGCAATAGAGAACTTCCCTTCTTCAGTTTCCACCACTGACATTCAGGGCCTGAGGACTCCTCTTGGAGACTGGGTTCATTCTCCATCACTTAGCTCCTCATTGACTCAAACTGCCAAGGAGGACATCTGGTAGCAAAGGGAGTTGGTGCTTTTTCTGAGGTGGAAATACAGTGTCTTTATTAGCAGCTGCACTTAGACTTCTAACTAATTTCATCTAGGCCACTGAACAGTTGGAGAATGACAGCAACTCCACTGAGTTTTGAGGGTACAAGTGTACCTAAAGGCTTCAGCTGTATTAACATGTTTGGCTACTGTGTGACAGATCTGCCGTGGGGTATGAATTCAGGGATGGCATTCTAAGAGGAGCTGGCATTTTTGATCGGTTCGTTGGTCACAACACCTGAGGCAGGAGTTTGCATGAGTCTCAGACCCTATTTCCAACGCCTTTAATGATTGCAGTCACTGAAGTGCGTTGTGTCGAGGGGGCAAAGGCTCCATTTGGAGGGATAAAGGAAGCACAAGTGTGAACAGCTGTGTTACTCTGCACTGAGGCTGGGATATCCATCCTAACCCCAGGGTGGGCAAGAGAAAGGGCTCCAAGCTTCTCAGCAGAGATTAACTTCCTCACTGCCCTCCCAGTTTATTTTTTAAATCCTCATGTGTGAGTATGGGGAACTGAATCTCACTCTAAATTACCAGATGCCCTACAGTGGAGCAAGAATTCGAAAGTCAGTTTTAGAAGTCTTAAGGAAATGGAGGCCATGAGCAAAGCTGATTTTTTGTAAGCTCTGTGAGGTGCACAGGGAGTCAGCAGCAATGCTGGAAGATGTTATGAGATCTTTTCCCAGATACAGGTCTTTTTGCAAAGACTGGGCTGGCAATATTCCTGCAAGGAGGGGACCAAAGATAGAAAACTCACAGTAAGGGTAGACACATTAGGACAACAGAGATCTAGGAGGATAAAATAAAGTCCCTACAGGGATTTGGATTTTAAATAATGTGTGAGATGCACAGGGAACCAGATGGGTTTTAAACAAAGATTGTAGGGACAAGCTCATTTCTCAATCAAAGAGTATCCTGATCCTGTTGATGCTTCAGGTGTGTGCCATGTTTTTTATACCAACTGGAAAAAGAAACCCAACTTCTTGGACTTGCTTTGCTTCCTGTGAAGTGTGTTTCTAAGGATCAGTTTGTGGAGCTGAAAGAGATGCATGGGACATGAATGGAACATGGTGCAGTGACGCTAACACACTATAACATTTCCAGTACTCTGAATCGAGTATCTCTGCATGGCACAGTGTGGACTTGGCAGTTCATTCAAAACCAGCTTACAACTCTTAGACTTGGTATGCACTTGCATAACAGACTCAGCCTTTCTGGCCTTGCTAAGTGGGACTTTGATTGTTGTTTCTTCACTGAACATTTTTTCTCAGTCAAAAACTTCATGTCAGTTCAGCCCTGTTCCATTCAAGTTACAGTGTTGGGAGAGGGAAAGCTACCAATGTTTGCTTTCTGTACCAAGAACAATAATGTTGGAAGCACTAATGAAGAGTAGGAAGAGTGTTTTCATAGAAAACATGTTGCCTACGTTTCATCTGAGAATGCGAAAAACTGTGGTTGCCAGCTCTAAACTTGACAGGTTGCTGCCAAAACAGAAGCATTGCCAATAAAAGCAAGGAAAGATTTGCTAAGAATACAGGCAGAGCTGCTTTTGCTCTTCGTGAGTGGAGAACAGTTGGGAAGTGATTAGTCCACAGTGCCACTTGATGAAACAACTTTATCATATGTGCCATATGGACTTCAATACAAACTTCTCTATAGTTTAATACTTGCTAATAAAGAAATCAACAGAAAGAAGTTAAGTGAGAAAAGTTACATCTATGTCTATGTAGACTGAAAGGGAAAAAGCAAAAATGGAAATTGGGATGGGTTTTATTTTGGCAGAGATCCACTGCTAAACCTACAAGCAAATAGTCAAGACGTAAGAACCACAGATTTGCCCATGGGGAGGACAGGAAACCTAGCAATCAGCCAGCATGGAAGAAACACCTCCCAGGGAAGGGAATGCAACACTTGAGGTAAAATGCAACACCCTCTTCTTCAAAACTTGCTGTAACTTTAGTCATCTGGCCAGAGTTCTATGTTCTCCTCTGTCACGTTCTGGCCCATCATGACCATTCAAATTATATTGCCAGTTACATTATATATGATCAGTTAAGTTATATTCTTAATACCAAAAGAAGGAACTACACTTCATAATTCAGACAAGGATCTATATTTTCAGCTATTTGAAAGTCAATAAAGACTTATCAATTGAGTCAATTGAGAGCTGTAATCAGAGACAGTTCAATCTTATACAGAAACGAAAACATCCAAGGAAGTCAGTTCCTAGATTTTAAGTCTGGGGATTCAGTTTTTCTCTAAACCGGGAAAATATGGACCAGATCTAAGATATTTTCACCCCACATGTCAGAACATACCTTTTGCCACACCATCCATCCATCCGTCCATCCATCCATCCATCCATCCACCCATCCATCCATCCATCCATCCATCCATCCATCATTAATGCCTCTAAACAAGAATATTTTAAATACACTCATCAGTTGCTGATTTCTTTGGAGTTCCAGTTGGGATCATTTATGTTCCGTTTCCAGTTATCTGTAAATAAAACATAACAGCTACAAAGACACCAAAGGAGGGGAAAGGCAGAAATGGAAGAGAGAATAGTCAAAAGATTTTTAGCTTCAATTAAAAGAAATTTTGCCTTAATTCATGCTACACCAAATCCATATGAGACATTGGGATTTTTTTAGATTGAAAAGTTTATTGAAGCAATTTGAATTTGCATTTTGAAGTTTGTCCCATTTCACATCAACTGAACATCCTCACGCTATGCTCAGTACTTCTAAGATCTGTGCATTTACCTAGTGTCAGTCTCAGATTATCCAAGCAGCACCAGACAAGCAATTTCACCTCTGTGCCTCCATTTCTCCCCATGCCCTCCAAGAGGAACCAGAGTATTTTTCTTGCCTACATGCCAGTAATTTCCAGAACCCATATATTTCCTTATTTTGTCACTGATCCAAAAGCTACTTAAGGTCAATACAAAGATTTCAACTGATTTCCCTGAGCTTTACCTGAGTTTATAAATATAACTGCAGGCTTTGGACAAATAGCACTATAAAAATGCACTGTTGGTACTACTGCATCTTACACTGTCTTCTGTCCCTTCTTTAGCTGGCGATAGTCCCACAGAAGACAGACTGAGTGAAAGCCAAGTGTCAAGCTCCAGATTTCACCCATTGTCTTCTAAAACAACTGAGTTGTAATGCAAATTGTTCTGCTTTGTTAGGAATGAAGTGCAGCAACTCAACAGAAGTGTTTATTCTCAGGGATATTTCTTGATAGACAAGCTGCATTGCACCCAGGCGGGGAGATTTAGCTTTTTGTTACGTCCTCAGCGGTGCAAGCTGAAAGAGAGCTTCCCTAGTGAGCAGAAGTATCCATATTTCCTAAGCAGGGAAGGCAATGACAGTTTAAAGCCAAACTCCTGTCAGACAACAGGAAACCTCCCGTTAGCCTCAGAAGTGCCCAGATTTATCTAATGAATCGGCAACACAGGCAGGGAACTGACCCAAAGCTCACATGAGCAAGAATAGCTCAGCAGATTGGCCCCATGACTCTGCTCCTTCTTTTAGCATTGTCTAAACTCCTTGCATTCATTTAGCCATGTTGATGAATGGTTGTCGACTTTCACCATTCATCAGTGCTGGGGCTGGGAAACAGCGTGGAGACGCTTCTGGCCTTTTCGGTCCCATTTGGTTTAACACTCATCTGCTGAGGTCTCTGTTTAGTGCTTAAGGCCCTGACAGGAATCTTTCTGTGGTGAAGATCCAGCACTAGTTAACACTGGAAGGGAATCCTGCCAGACAGAGAAATCCTGCAATGCTTCCTCAGTGTCTCTCAGGCTATAAGGGTTTACCTCTTAACAAGATCGCAGAGATGAACAGATGTGCCCTGACCTGAAAATTCTCAGCGTTTTGATCAGTGTATTAACACACAACACTTGAATTGTCAAAATCATTTACACCTCCAAACACATTCCTTTTGCCAGGCAGTTGGAAGAAGTGTGTTGAATGTTTAAACAAAGGCACTGACCTGTATGTGAGACTCAGCAAGCTCTGGATCGCTCACCCTGTAATATTGCTTGTCAAAGCAAGACAGAGGTAGGAGTTCCCAAGTCTGAATTGCCACTCTGGAGTCACACAATACACAGCAAACATTTCTTTCTGGCCTAGAAGTGGTGTCACATGCAGAGAATCCTCTGTAAGCTCATGCAAGTGCACCATGTCAGGTGAGTAAGCAAGGAAGGTCAATCATGCCACTCCTCCAGGTGTTTCCCAGGGCTGGGCAAGAGGGGCAGCATTTATGGTCAGATAAAGGTCAGAAATCAATTTGGTTTAGGGCACATTTCTGTGATCTGTTAATAAGCAAGATCATCTTCAGATCCTTTATAAATAGTGTGTTGCATCATTCTTCCTTGAGGGTTGAAGGGCAGAGGTTGAAAATTTCAGTTTCTGTAGCCTGGAATATTTTGTAGAAGCTGCCAATGTCTTATTTCTGTCTGTCAAGTGATCTACCAAAGCCATCGGTTCATCTTGGAGAGGATCCAGGGAATAAGAAAGAAATGGGTAACAATAACTCACTATTAAACCTGGGCTGTTGTCTCCGTCCACCAGTGAATAGTTTAGATATCAAGGATCAAAGGCATTGCTTCCAGCAGGAGGCATTTGCACACACATCTGTTTGGCACTAATAAAATAGCTGCTAGACAAAGTGGAGACTCCAGCCTTTGAAACCTATCCATCTGTTGTTTGGGGCTGAGGGCTCACAGTTCCTTGGGCAGCATTTGGAGTGATATTGAGGATCCAGCAAAAGACATGTTTTCTGATGTAGCAGTCTGTGTTGAAGTGGGAAGGAAATATTGGAGGAACTGCTAAGTCAGTTTGCACATGTATTTTAATGCTATTTGTAAAAAGACGTCTTCATCCCTAAGGAAACTTCTTTTTTTTTTAATAGTTGGAATGTTTCTGGTCTTTACCCAGTAAGCTTGTGGCAATATAGAAGAGGATGACTGCCTCCAGTCCTGTAAGATCTACAGCAAGAATGAGATTATATGGAAAGAAAGCAACCTGCAGAAATGGTGCAGGGGTAGTCTGCTCCAAGTCTCAAAATTGTGTGCCCTAGCCTGCAAGGAAGTTTTCCTGCTTTGATTTTTTTATCGTCATTGCTTATGGGGCACATGGACACAGAAGTCAAAGCTATCCCTTCCACATCTCACTGGAGTAAAAGGTTAAGTGGTGAGTGAGATACACTTGTTGTGGGTAAACATGCCCGTACCCCCATGATATGGGAAAGCCTGCAATGTATTTGGTGAGTACAGTAACCCCAGTGCAATAAGAGCTGACAGAGCTGCTTTTAGGGAAGTTACAATGTATTGGTGCTTATACAAACATACCATGCATAATAAACATGGGCAGAGAAGAAACATCAACAACAACAAAACTCTCAGTGAGCTTCACTAAAAATCCCTGCAAGTGATCCTACCTGTGGACTGACAGAACTCCAGCTTGCCCAAAGACACAAACCCAGGGAAAACTCAGGGAAAGAGTAGCATGGGCTGCTGAACTGAACAAAAAGCACCATCAAAACAATGGCTGATGTAGAAGAACATGTGTATTTGCCAGAGCTAACAGTTTTCATGAAGCAGGAAAGCCAAATAATAAATCATAATCCAGGACACATCCCGCAGAAACAATTCAAGAGACAAGGTGGATAACATACAGGTCATGAGCAGGTGTGGAAGATGCTGGAGAAACAGCACCATTTCATTTCCCAGTGGGATCTCTTCTGCAGAAGGAAAGCACAGCTGTGTAATGGATGGTAAGGTACATGACACAGACTTCCAGTGCAAAGGATTTCTGTAGTGTGACAACAAAGCCAGGGAGATTCACATATGCGAGGCACATCTCTGAAGGCTGCCATTCAGCTACCATTGTAGTAACTCTGCTCTAAGATCAATGACCAGTTTGATTTCTGCTGGACTGCTGACCCAGCTGCCATGCAATACCAACAAAAATGATAAGCAGGAAAATGAGCTGGGAGAAATACATCCGTGTGCTGATTATGCATTGGCCAGTGGAAGGTAAATGCATTATTCTGTACAAGAAACAGCAACCTATTATGTGCCTGAAACAGCTAAACACATTGTGATCTCAGGAAAGACTCAAAGAAAGCAACAAACATGCTTTAGAAGAGTCAAGAGCAGACCCACAACAGCAGGCAGAATTTCAGTACTAATGTGTGCAGTGTACTAAAGCAAGGTTACCTGGGTGCCAATATCTCCCTGAAGGTTATAGACAGCATGACTTAATAGTCTCTCGAGATCTACCACAACAATGTTGGGCCATTTCTCCTGATAACAACTGGAAAGCTGGCTGCTTTTTATTGCTATGGAGTTGACCAAACAGGACGTGCCTGACAGCACCAACACAATACCTGTCCAGGAGCAGCATGATGGCTGCTCTGCTAAGGAGGGTAGGCAGGAAGCTGGGGGTGACCTCAACATAGGCAGAACAGCACCTTCACCCACATGGTCTCACAGTTTGGGAGCAGGGCAGAGCAATGACAGTCCACTGACTGTCATAGACAAGATGAAGTGAGGTCAGAGAGCTCAATCAGAAGCTGTAGGTGATGGGGTCAGAGCTAGGACAAAGCTGGTTACAACACAGGTCTGGAAAACCAGCCAGTAAGGCAGGACAAGGGAGAGGTACAGCTCAATCTAGATCTGGGCATCTGTGCCTTGAGCTTACCTTGGGCTTGTGGTAGACAGCCTAAAAAGGCTGTGCAAGATGCTAGTACTCAGTTTATTGTATAGGATCATGGTGGAGTGCCAAACATCCTTGTCATATGTGAGGATAAAGAGGTTATTGTAGATCTTATCCAGCTCTAATACCAAAATACTTCAGTAAGGTGAAAGCCCTTCAAGACTAAGATAAAGTTAGATAGTAACCCCTTTGTGCCATCTGTGAGACTAATGAAGCTGAGTTTTGCTGGCCTTGGCTATAAAGCCAGAAAACAGTGAAGAACATCTATAGATGTTTTAAGACAACATGAAGAGAAAAAGACAGTGGCAAGAAGATCCCTGGCTGTATAACAAAAATGAAGTATGCAGTCTGTTACAATTCATGATCCTACACAGCATTAAAATGATAATTTTGGCTGGACTCTTAGAAACATTAGGGATGTGATAGAACTCAAGGATCTTATGAGAAGATGCAAGAATCAGGCCTCACATTGTGTTTCAAGTGCAAATCTTAGTATATAATTAAAATCAAACATACTCCATGTCATCAGTACAGACCTAAGTCTGCCTTCACTATGGGCAATGGGAGACACAGTTTCCAGGCTGAGGCTGCCACTATGATTCACACCTACCATCACAATGACACTACATGGACAGCATTGGGCAGATAAGACCTCTGTTTGGTCCTTACAGTGCCACACACCACAAGGGTCCGTGGTAATTGTGATCAGAGAAATCACAGACTGGTGATGGACATGGAGAAGGGTGAAAGGAATGCACCACTTTGCGAAAACCTTTCAGGTTTTGTTCATTTCCCAAAATGGAAAACACCATCAAAGGTGTGTTAAATGATATAAAATAAATTCGTGCTTCAAACCAATGTAATATATGTTATAAGGTAAAATTGTGTTTTGAACTGAAGCTTCCAAAACTGTAGAAATTTGCAAGCTGCAGCTAATTTGCAACTCTAAGGGTGTTCAGACAACGATGTAGCCAGAATTTACAAGATGAAGGATGCAGCTTGAGCAAGACATTACCCATCTACCAAAGTGGATAGACTACTCCCAGCCATCAACACCCGATAGGGATCTGAGATAAGGAAGACCAGCAATGGCACTATCATCATCCCAATGTCCAGTTCCCAGAACCCAGTTCAGATTCTGGGAATCCCATTCAGACTTTGGGCTTTGTCCCAAAGAAGTTTGTGAAAGGACAAAAACTAGAGAAAGAAAAAGACATGCATATGTGTACTAAACATTGACTAACAAAAAACTTTGCCTCAAAGAAAATAAACCCTATAGGAACTGCTCCTCAAAACATGGAATGTGTGAATGAGAGAGAATCAGTCCTTAGAGGCTGTCTCTCCATCCACCCAACCCCGATGTCCAAGATCAAAGTTGTTTTTCTTTTATTGTGGCTATTCCAATAGCACGTTTTGCAAAGTAAAATTTGCTTTATATTCAATTGGCTATGAATCATCTATAACAAAAGGCAATGCAAGAGAACCAGCAGACAGCACACCCAAAGAAACAAGAGCTATGCCCAGAAATGGGTGAACTTGTAAGTAGCCTCTGCCATCAGCTTATTTGATGGGGAGTTGGGAAGAAAAAGCTGTGGGAACAGCAAGAAGGATCAGCTAAATGGATGCAGCAAGAGGAAGGAAAACATCTATCTGAGAACAGGAACAGTGCAAACAATGAGTAGGAGAGGGATCCAAAATCTGGCAGACTTGAAAAGCAACAATAAATGTTCTTTCTAGATGGGGCTGTGTGATGGTAACTGCAGGGTTTGGCAAGTCAGCAAACATTCAAACAAAACAGACCAACAAAAGCAGCTAAAAAGCAAGAAACAGCAAGTTGTGTGGGCCATGGAGCTTGTGAGTGCAGGCTTGGAGGAGGCTGGGCTTTGGAGAATGCACTAGGATGTCTGTCCAGCCACATGCAGACACAATGACTGCTGTAGCTGCAATGCCTCTGGAACAGCTGTTTTTGGTGAAGCACAGGTTTAGTCTTAGAAACATTGCACTTTTCTTTGCCGTGGGTCCTACTAAGCAGTGCATGAAGCCATATCTAAAGCTACACTCCAAGCTTAACACATTGCCAGTGGCCCCAGAGACCTGTAAGGTTCTTCTCCTGCCTTATACTCTGACAGCTCCAGAACAGCACATGTTTCTAGGAGAACCCCAGGTCCAAACCATACCAGGATCCCTGATTTTCCAATTGTTTTGGTGTTTAGGCTGCTAAGGGTGAGCAAAGTGGTGTGATAAGACACACTGGAACATCTGACATGAAGCCCATCTCCAATTCTTTCAAAACAAATAGCATGCAAAAAAGGAGCAGGTTTTAACCAGCCTTGGTTTGCAGCCAATATGGGCACATGGTTAGCTTTAGCAGGACTGGACAGCATATGGCACAGCGACCTGGCTTGTTGTGAATAATGGAGTATAATAAAACCTGTCAAACTGCTATTGGCAGCTAGGGTGAGGAAAAGTCTCAGTGCACAGACAGTTTGAGAAAACCTACTTGTCACTGCCATGCAAAATATTTTATGGCAGTAAATATACATCATAAAGTGCCTCTCAGCCCTGGGTGTTTTATCCTCAGTCCCTGAAGTTCTACAAGACTCCAGCACAACTGTGGAGATAGCAAAGTGGGGAATGCTAACATCCGGGAGGAACAAAAGACAGGTGCATGAGAAGGTGAAGAAGATAAAGAGCCAAGGTCCAGAAGCTAGACCAGCAGGAGGAGTTAGAAGGAGTAGTGGGAAGACAAAGGAGTGTCATGGCCACCAGCAGGTGTGTTGGCTGAGAATCACAGGGGGCTGCTTGTTGGCCCGGATGGCAGAGGAGGAAATGGTGTGTACTCAAGGCAGGCAAAGGGAGGAGGAGGCAAGATTCTGTTGGAGAGGGCAGCACTGTCTGGCTCTGGGATGGAGGAGGACTTTGTGGCTGATGGGAAGGCTGCATTTTGTGTGCTAAAGCTTGAAAGCAAGGAATCAACAGGGGAATTTCTTTGTTGTTCCATCCACACAGCCAGCAGGGAAATATGGAACGGGGAAAATGCAGCTCTTTACCTATAAAAGTTCAGCCCATGCCTGGCTGCCACAGCATCTCTGCAGAGCACGAGGGGCCATGAACTACACTTGCAAGGGCAAATCCAGCTGACTTGCAAGGACTCCAAGTCCCAGTTCCATCCCCGGCCTTGGAAGACTGAACAGAATTCTGCCAGAGCAACACAGGTCAGAATTAACCTCGAATTTTCATGTCTTGAGTCATCAGCCTGAGCTTAATTTTAGGCTGCATTTCTGGACAAAAGTGAGTACCACAAGGCTTAAGGGCAGCTCAGCCTGGGCTTCTTTGTGCTCTGCAGTGCTGTTCTCCCTCTGGCCTTGGATTTGTCTGGTTTCTGGAATTGTCCTGCTGTGCGAGAGCATCACAGGAAGGTAGAAGCACTGCTTAGTCATTACATCCTGCCATTTCAAGCATCAGTCTTGTTTTTGTTTTTTTAAAGAAAACACTGAAAGTACTTCCCTTATAGACTTAAAGCCTTAAAATATTGCTACTGCTGCTTGGGGTGCCTGGTTTGTAATATCAATGTCCTGCCTTAGCTGCACTAAATGCACTTACATGGGAGCAATAGCAACAATCTGGAATTCAGAAAGTCTACAAACAGGCAGACCTGTTTTAATTAGTTGAGTACAGAGACTAATTAATATGCAAATGAGAAGCTTACCAATATTAATCATCTGTTTTACTAGGCTGCTTTACTAAAGAGTTTCTAACGAATTTGCAGATGAAGTTTCCATGACATTAAAAGTCCGCTAAACACCTACCTGAGAAATAGTCTCCCACAATAAAAGGGAAAGAGAGAAAGGGAGAGTGATGCTTTGTTTTTTTGGAAGGAAAACATCAGTGACTGAAACTAATTTTGTCTTTGGCAAGTGTCACATAGGCTGACTGAGGCAACCGTTTCCAAACCCTAATTGAAAGCATTTCAGCAAGCTAGGCACCAAAAGGCTGTTGGACAGTAGCAGCACACACATGTCCATGTGTGCATATTTCCTTCTGAGAGTTGACTAAAAAATTGCATGAGTGACTAAAAAATTACTGTCTACCTTTGACATCTCTCAATAGCTGTCAGCACTGTGGAGCATAACCCCCAAGTAAGATCACACTGGGTTGTACCTTCTGTGTATTTTCCTATCTCTGTTCCTGTAACGAATGCCTTAGAACATGGTAACCTAAATCCTGCCCCTGAGCTACTTCACTCTTTCCTCTGTTAGCTTTACATTTTGCACTTCACTGAGCTTCTGGGTGGGTTTGGTGGAGCTTCTTGTCAAATTCGCTCTCTGATTTTTTCATACTTTAGTTCAATGCAATTGCATATGGGTTCCCTCACTGCCCCGGGGAATGCAGAAATCAAATAAAGAATGTTTTCATCTCTAACAAATCTGTCAAAGCATTTCTGTACCTCCTGGTTTTCTTTTCATATACCTTTACCCCCCTGTTTCCTCTATTGAAAGCAGAACCTAAATTCCTAAATTCTTGGTGTGATGTGCCCCTTTAAATGACTGCAAATGTGAGAATGAGATTTGCAAATCTCTTCTTGAGTCACAGGTGAGACCAAAAATCCACCAGCAAGATACCTCAAAAAAATTAAAGACAGCCTTTAAAATGAATCCAAATCCACTGGCTGATCTTCAGGGCCAGTGAATGGAGCCTGGTGGGTGGTTTGGATTAAAGAGGTTCCTGAGGTTGCAGAGCTGGAAAATGGAAATAGCTCAGCAGCACCTGCCATCACTCCTGAGATAAGCTTTTCCCTCCCAGCTGAAAACGTGGAAGATACACATTTCATTTATTCAGAAACAAGACTTGGGCTGAGGCTGCCCTTGCACTCCATTCACCTGTACTGAAGTCACAGCCAGGGGTGTTTCCTTCCTGAACTGGGGATACTGAGATGAGAAGAATAGCTGAGCCCCATCCTGACTCCCAGCACCTCCTGACAATTCCTGCTGCTGCTAACTGGTAACCAGTTTTCCTGTAGCTGTCTCTAACATGGAAAATTGCTTTAATTTCAGCTTTTGCATTTAATGTGAGATCATTGCTCATCCTAGCACCAACTCTTTTTATCATTCCTTTCATGATGCTTTTAGCACGTGACCTCAGGAGCTCTTGATGCAGTGCAGCAGTGCCAGGAGAGCATCACAGATGGAGGTTCCACTGAGGTGTTGGTAGGACCTTGTTGGGAACAGGACAGGGGCAAAGGAGAAAGGATGGGCTATGAGTGTATTTCTGAGGGATTTTTTTGTGTCCAGGAGAAAAGAAAGGAAGCAAAGACGGAGAAATGAGGAGTGGGAGATGTCATGTTAGTGTGGGAGGTTCTAGAGGCTTTAAATTCACATCAGAATTAGGATTTAATACCAACTACTCCACAATTGTGCTTTAGCTCCAGTAGTCCTCATTGTCCTAACAATTCCCAATCTGGCTTTCATGGAAAGGACTGTGCACACCATGGAAAAAGGTATGCTCTTGAAACAAGGACACTTCCCTGAATGGCTCAGATCCTTTAAAGGGGCTGGGGTATTACCCAGGTGCGTAATCTCTCCCTCTATATTCTATGCAGCACAAAGGGGTTTATTTTCTTCTTTTTCTTCTTTCAAAATGTTTTTGGGTAAGGCTTCTCTTGTTTGCTCATGTCCCAACATTGCTTGGAGAAGACCCTCTTCCTGAGGGCTGGGAATACTGGAGGGATTGTGCCCCTCTGCTCTCTCAGCCTACCCTGTCCCACCTTATACAAACCCTCCCCCTTGGTTAGTGCCTTTCCCCTTCTCCAGTCAGAAACCTCATCCTAGACCCCATCCCCATGCTCCCACACACCTCCCACATGCATGAAGGTCTGAGCTTCATTCCTTCAGGTGTTTGTGGCATATCCTGTCTCCTCTCCCTGGATGTGCTCCCTACTTCTCCCTGCCTTCTGCCCTCCACAGCTGGAAACACCAATCTTGGCACTCACAAGTCCTGAGTCTCAGCTGGGGATGGAGCACACATAGGGACACAGGGCTGGCAACCTCCCTGTGTCGGTTCTGTGTCCTCCATGCTTGGTGCCTCTGCAGGCACCTCAGCCTCAGCACTAAGGTGATAGAAGTGTCTCGTTCTACAGAACTGCTGAATGGCTTGGACTCATCCTTCCTAGAGAAATCCACCTTTGAGTGGTCATGAGAAACTGGCAGATTGCAGCCTCCAGAACAAACATTTTACAAAGTTATGAGTGACTGAAGATTAGTGAACAGAACAAACTGTTTAGCTGACTTTAGCTATAGCTGTCACTAATGCAACACCCACATCAGCAGGTGGAAAGGAGGTGAGTGCAGGACCTGGAGAGGTGTGGTAAATACAGATAAGTAGTTGAAAAAGCAAGAGCTATCATTTTGCTGATATAAGCGATTTAAAGTAGCCTCAGAATTTAGGATCTGTGAAATGAGCTCTCCATGTTTAAGACTAATAGTACTATTCTCATGGGGCGGAGGGGAAAAGACCCCATTGACTGGAGAGAATTTTAACAGGAAGTGTTTTTTCTCAGTAGTAGCAATGCAAATAAGAACAGAGTGCTAGAGTTTGGTAATGGAAGGATGAAATAATGTAGAAACTGACTGAGAAAAAAGCAGGAAGAGTGACTTTTTTCCTCTTTTCCACGGAAAGGTAAGCAGAACTGAATGAGATAAAAACGCAGGCAGGATGTTTCAAGCCATTTTATACAAGAAACTTCCATTTTGCCATTGGCCAAACTTCTCAGGTCATTTTGTTTGGGAGAATTTTTAGGAAAATTTACAGTTTTTAATATGATATCATTATTTTTACAGAATATTAAAAGTTTCAGGGGAAAATGAGCAGTCTTATTGTTCTTTGAAGGGAGCATAAGGACAGGAGAAAAGACAGAAAGAAAAGAACAAATTTGGATAAACTGAAGCAGTGGAGTGTCTCATCTCTGATACAGAATCCCATAAAAAAGACCACTGAAATGGTCTTTCTGAGCCCTGATGCCCTATCTCTGTATAATCCCTTCAAAGTAGTGTAAGCCTCAGTGATCATTAATATATTTTTGGTTGTTTATTTGAACCTTGAGGGGGAAAGGAAGCTTCTGCCATTTTAATTCCTTTGTTAATGTCTTTATGAATGCAATTAGCACTTCATTCACGCTTCTTTGTTTCTGGATCCCATTACGATATGGCTTATGCCAACTTCTCTCTCCCAGGAGAGGTGAGGCATCACGCAGCACTCCACTCAGCTGCGTGGCTGAGCACTGACAAACTCAATTTGCTGGAGGAGAGCCTGAGATGACATGGTGCAGTCGCTGCTGCTGTGATAGGGACAAATGGCCTTTTTTGTTCCAAGCAAGGTGTCACCTGTCCTGAGGAAGTGCATCTGTGCAGAGGTAAGTGAAAGAAAAACAAGGTTGATTTACGTGACAAGAAATTAACCTACTGCAGCTGGTTGTGAAATGGAAGTATCTAATCATTTAGTCCCTTTTTTACAATTGCACCATGCCATTCAAGTATCCGTTCAGTTGTTTTTAATTTCTAAACACGATGCTAAAGTCATCCCTTTTATAGCTCTATCAGTCTCTACAGTCCTAAACCAGGGGTGGATCTGACCCCTCAGTTTTTTTTCCTGATTGCTCCAAATGGCCTTGATGTGAGCTCAATGCCCCAAGCTGCAGGGCAGCTGAGGTTGCACAGCTGGACTTGTAGAATCATAGAATCATATGAAGCAATTGTGAGTTGGAAGGATCCCACAAGGATCACTGAGTCTAACTTAAGCAAGCTGGACCTTTACATTACCAGAAGCTTGGGTTCATTTGGGGCTGATCCTGTCTTTGGTGTTCATCAGGGCAGATTAAGAGGAAGCCCAATGAGATGAATGGGCTTGTAGTGGTGTAAAGTTGAAGCCAGAAGGAACTAAAGCCTGTCATTCTGTAAGGGCAGCTCTCCAGTGCTATATGGGCATTTACAGATGCAGGGACTGTGACCATCAGGGGCTTGTTTAGCACCTGTGGGCAGTGAGGAGCCTGTGTGTTTCTAAATATCCCACCAGGTACCAATTCACACCTAAATACTCTTGGAAATGCTGTTCAGGACTTCTCTGAGGGGAGGAGCCAGCCCTGGTTTAGGATTGTGTTAACTGAGCACAGCAAAGGAAATCCAGAGAGATCTGAGCCTGTGGGAGCCCAGCAATGCTCCCAGCTGCAGGCTGATGAAATTCTTGCCACCTCTGTCAGGGAGAGGATTGAGCTAGGTGCAGTTTACCTACAGGATTGATTCTTTTAAATGACTACAATATTCCATGAAGGGTGAAGAGTGTCTCTCCCTAGACAGGAATGAAGGCAGTGAAGATATAACCTGTTCCTCCTACCAAAAATATCTGGTGAGGCAGACAGGGAAATGCGGGTTTACAGTGTTGTAGACTCTTTCTCCCTCTTTTTATGTTGATCCCATGCAGTCTTTGCCTTACCCAGTGCAACCTGGCACACAAAGCACATCAGCAGACATTGAAGTCCAGACGCTCCCTGTGGGCTCCAGGTCCCCTTTTACACCATCCACACATCCCTAAGCAACCTACTGCCAGGTAAAGGGGATTGTTGTTTCCATCACAAAACAGAAGGGAGGGAAAAACTGTGGGCTGAAAGCCCAAGGAAAAGAGACAGGAATTCTTTATCGCTTATTAAATGTGCAATTCAAAACCTGGTGAATAGGGAGATGAAAAGCTCCTGCTGAGAAATGGAGAGAGAAATTGCATTTTGGCCTTGGGGAAACCTGTGCCTATAATATTAAAGATGTGCAAATAAATAAATAAAGGCAATAGCTCGATTTACCTGTCTAATATCCTTGTATGCCGTGATCAATGTCGATATTTTACTTTTTTATGAGGTTCTCCAAAAATCTATGGCGCTTTCCTTTATTAATTGTTATCCTCATTGCAAAGGTCTTTCACATGTCTCCAGCAACTAGGTCTTAGCTGTCAACTCCATTAAATTCTATTATAATGTGGCATGATTGAATGCTCCAGTGGGATTGGCCAGCCAGCGTGTATTAATATATTATGGAGCATGCAGAGGCAGGCACCAGCACCTTGCTGCATTCACAAAGATGCTGTTGTGTTTACATTTTCTTCCCCTCTCTGTGCACGTCTGTTGTTTCAGTGGAAACTGGCTTTACCATAAATTATCCCTTGCAAAAAGAACAATGTAAACTGTGAGGGAGCTTTCCCTGGGACATGGAAGCCAGCGGTCTTCCCTCAAGTGAGCAGATTCTCATTCTCTGCCTGGGATGTATTTGTACGAGCTTAATTAGTTTGTGTTTGTACAGTATGAAAATCTAGGAGGCCCATGTTATTTAACATTAGCGATTATTGAAGAGCAGAGGATTTCCCACCCTGCTGGTTATAAGCAGGGATGTTATGCTGCTGGGAGAGAGCAGAATCAGAATTCAAACAGGCGTGATCATGGATTTTTTTTTTTTTAAACAAGGAGTTTGGCAGATCACACATAAGCACAGTTTAAGACCTGTGCCTTTTGGAGGTGATGCATGAACACTGGATAGAATGTCACCTGCAATGACACCCCTTAGACAACTTAATATTACCCTCAGTGCCTATCTGCAGCCTGAGCTGAGCGACCCAACTTGGACACCTTGTGCTTCTACCAGGAAGGCAAAAAAGCAGAGCAAGACCACAGACTCCCAACTAAAAGTCAGTTTACTTCAGAACTGGGAAAGAGAAAATTAAAGGCATATCCAGCCCTCAAACCCCTTGTCCAGGGGTGCTCTGATCTGATGTATTTCATAATTAGCAGCATTAAGTCAACACTTCTGGATCTCTGGAGAACTCTGATGGGTCACTAGCCTCTCAGCCCATCACAGCCATGCTCATCTCAGCTATTTTCTCCCTTTGCCTGTGTTTACATTTGCCATTTCCAAAGCCCTGTGTGCTACCATGAGCAGGAACATGGCCAGGCAGCAGCTGCCCCAGCACTGCAATGGGTGAGCTTTGATGAGCACTAATGCCTTGGCTGCAGCCAGACAACAGAAGATGTAACCTGATTGCCTTTTGGGGGCCATGCTGACGTCAAATCAAACACAAATTTGTGTTGCACCAGGCAGAATATTGCTATCAGGGAACTAGACAGGGTGTACCTGGGTGATGCACTGTAGGCAAACTTTGTGAAATTCTTGGATTATTGAGGGGTGTCTGCTACAATGAGATTGTTTGAAATGCAGCAGTATCCCTCTCATCCCCTGATTCATGCAGATTCATATTCTGCACTGTGTGGTTTTAGTTCCCATGCTCCTGACACACTAATTGCCATGGTCAGAGATGTTGCCATGCCCAACTCAATCTGCTTTTAAAGACAACAAACTCACCTAATTCTGTAATTCATCCTTAGGATCACACTTCACTTGCTTCCAAACATAGAATCATATACAGATTGATTGATCTCTTACAACAAGAGCTGAAGATGGAGCAGTGTTAGGGGCTTAGGCCAGGGAGAAAAAGATACTGCTCATACTAATAAACTGTAATTCTTTTCCCAGAGAATACCTGGGAAATTGCCTTTAGTCAATTCAAGATACTAACCAATTTAGAAGAATAAAAATAATCATTACGGTTACAACAGTGACCGGAGGGATAAAAAAAAAAAAGTAAAAAAATCAAACCTTTCAGAGAAGAAGAAGGGGAAAGGGAAGCTTCTCCCAAAGATGTGGTTCACTTTCGTGCCTGTGCCATGCAGAAAGAAAAACAAGTCTGCTTTGTTCCTCCTCGAGCCAAGTCAAAGGGTGACAATGTAAAACAGAAGCACAGGCTACGTTTTCCTGGATCCAAGGAAGATGTAAATGCGTAAAATGTGATGGAAGAGCTTTGATTTTTATTCTTTCTTTTTTTTTCCTTTTTTTTTTTTTTTTTTT
>VXBB01005092.1:126693-145113 GCA_013399915.1 Illadopsis cleaveri | reverse complement strand
TTTAAAATTTTTCTTTTTTTTTTTTTTTTTTTTATTATTTCTCTCAGGAATGGTCTGACAGCCCCAGGCTGGAGTATGTGTCTCTCCCAACTACTCTGTCACCCAGGTAACCATGGAGACCATGACGATCGATTAGATGCCATCTGATCTCAACCTCATAAAAAAAGCCCCACGTGCACCCGCGCGCGCGCATACGCGTCCGCACTCACACAAAAAACAGCCCAGGCAGCAGATGGCAACCAGGCCACTAGACCTGTCTCCAGAGAGAGCGAGCCGGGGAGAGGGACTGAGAGACACAGGCAAAGGGAGATCATGAGGGAGCAGGGTAAAAAAAAACAAAGGCAGAAAAAGTGGGGAGGAGGGAGACAAAGAAGTGAAGAGATCAGGAGAAAGAAAGGAAAGAGGGAGAGAAGAGGGTCCACAGCTGCTGTGATTTCTGAGGGACTGCCTTGGGTGGAGTGGTGACCATTTACACTGCCTGCAAGTCTGTCTTGTTCTGAGGGTGGAGACTGAGGCTGAGAGAGATCAGGGAAGAGAAGTATAAAAATATCAGGTCAAATCCAAGGGAAAGCCCACGGAAGTGCGGCAAATGCGCCTTTGCGCCCTTCTGCCCCTGCAACAGCCAACCCCTCCTCGCAATCAGTCAGGCCAAACAAGGTCTCTCTGAAGGATGTGAGAAGGGCTCTAAACAGAGATCAGAGCTTCTCACACCACCCCAGGCCAGAATGGGTACAATCTGATAACTCCAACACCAGCTCCATGCCACCAAGAGGATTGCAGCTACCCTCTGGACACCCTATGGGGATGTGAGAGATGGAGTCACAGGAGTTGCCTCACCTGTAGCTTACCTATGAGGGCCTGTGCAGTGTCTGGACATTCTCACTAGCCTGGAGGTGACTGGCAGAAGCAAAACTGCTGAAATCCTTCCCAGCAGAAACTCCTACGTCTGTACAACACTTACAAAAACTGGATCTCTTCATCTGCTGAAGGAGCCTGTGGAAATGCCAAATAACCAAAGAAATCACAAAAGGGTCTTGGAATTGTAGGACAAATGATTGGATTAAGATCCCAACAGTGTCTCAGAAAAAGAATTGGTGTTTGGACCATGACTTTGATAGGGAGATACCAATACCAAAATGAGACAGGTTAGAACCTCTCTGAAATCTTACAGCAAGAGTGTCCATTTTTTCTGCTGCTCTCAGTTGTAGAAGAAATGGAAATTCCTTTTCAATATGAACTGATTTGAAAATGAATAAGCCCAGCATGGAGAAGCAAGGTGCAAGGTGCAGAATCTCAGCTCTCAAAGCCAGAGAGCTTTGTGTGTGACTATGTATGTGACTTGCATGGGCCTCTTCTGGGAGCTGGGGGTGGGATTTATGTGATCAGTGCTGACCATCTCCTTCTCCAGTTATCAGTCTGAACTACTCTTACTGGGGAGAAACAGGTCCTTCTGGTGAGTATTTCACCTCCCTCTACCACAAACATCTAAAATAGGCAAGATGTGTCACATCATCATCATGTCTTCTTTTCTCCAGTGGGTGTAAAGGGAGCCAGGAGGAACTATCTCAGATGAAGTGGGGACATAAGAAGTTAACAGAGATAAATCCCCCTCCAGGAGTGTCAATGGCACCAAGACTCCTGCTAAATAGCTCATCTCCATCCTTTCCATCATTCTTTTACAGACACACATGAAATCACAGCTCAGCAAATGGGAGTTGGTCCCGAGGGACCCCTTCCCAGGATGCTTGTCAAGAATGGTGAGGATGATACACCTTCATTGTGAGGACATTGTCAGGAAATGGCTCATGTTCAAAACATGGGGACTCAGGTGACCTTGAAAATTGCTCTCAGGAACAGTGGACAACTTGAAAATTTGGTAACTGCCAGCACCTGAAGTTAACTGGATCTAGTTTAAATAGCAAAATGACAATCATCCTTTCCTAAATATGGTAGCTGTCTGATGTTGGGGGAGGCAGGAGAGGGCAGGGAACTTATGGATGTCTGAAGTGGGGCTTTTTGGAGACCAGCTCTCAAGAAGGTGTTACTCTGCCTCTACTTTAAGGAGTGGGTAGAGAGGACCAGATCTGTAATCATGCTCCATAAAGATTAATCATGTGCATGATCTCTCTTTCCTGGAGTTTTGTGAAACATTTGAAACAAGATATTGACCCCACTGATACCTAATGTTACTTCATACATTGACCCTTACTCTAGTTGACACAACAATCCAAACTTCAGCAAAGAAAAATAACCATGAGGATTATCAAATTCAGAGAATAGATCTGCAAATTCTGAAGATGGCCTACAGCCCAAATCCTTATGTTCAGAAATGTCAGATTTCCTGGTTTCTTCTCTGCATAAAGCCTTTTAAAAGAAAGGTTTATTTACCTGTCCTCAAGGAAGCATAGAAAGGAAGCAAATCAGAAATCCAAGAAGATGCTGGAGATGGTGAACTACAGCTCTGAAAATATTTTTTTCTAGATGCCTTTAAGGAAGATGGAGGCACAAAGTCATCTTCTATTCTGAGCCACCCTTGTAAAAAGTCACACAGAATATTTCTGCAATGACAAAGTTGCTGTGATTTGCAATGAAGAAACTGAAAAGGCAACATAGGAAGTCATCTCATGGCAGTCTGATCAGGTCTAATGTAATCCCCCTGACCACACTGGTTATTCCTCTGAACCTTAGTCATTCACCAGTAGTATCCTGCATTTCACTGAGTGTAAGGCAGTGACACTGGATTAGTGTCACTAGCTGAGGGACAAAATTGCCCTAAGAAGGCTGAGTCCAGCTATCATGTGTGGGATTGTTGAAATGAATGGCAATTGGACCACACATGCAGAAAGAGCTGAGTTCCAGGACTGTTAGAGCAGTTTCATGACTAAGGCAAGCATTGTTTCAGATAAAATTTGTTCTATTTACTCAATTAAAAGCAGAATGTTCTATGACCTTATATGACCAGAATGACAACCCCCCTGAACATCAGTGTCTCTGCCTACTTTTCAGTCTTCCTATTCTCCTGCAAGAGTTTGAATAGTGTTTGGTGTTTAAACAAGTTTGGTACTCATGGCCAGCTCCCATGACATTTTTTTCTAGGATAACAAGTCCAAAACTTATGACAGAATTGATGGTTCTGGTTCTGTTAAGAGTCCACCAGAAGCTCATATCAAACTTCCTAGCTCTTCACTACCTTTCCTATATTGTGTCAACTGATGTAGCTTAAGAGAAGTATCACAGCTTTACTGACATTGATCATACAGTAAGAGATGTTTAAGGACTCCTCACCAGCAGCAAGGATAGATATAAAATGTAGATGGGAAGCATAGCATCAGGTTGGGTGTAAGTTGGCAGAGTTCAGCATGTTCAAACATTTGCTAATTACCAATGCATTTATCTTCCAGCAGAACTGGGTATTTGTTATCCTCAGGGCTAGAGGGCAACATTATTACTGCAGTGTTTTCTCACTGGGCTATCACACCAAGAGGTGGCAACATGTGATAGGGCATTTTTAAGTAAATGATCCTGAATCTCACTTGATTCATGAGCAAATATGAAAAGTGGCTCAATTCCACCTCAGAGATACTGCAAGAGGAACAGGAACTGGGCAGTGGCCTGAATTTGGTCTGTTGGGTTGACAGTTTCTCCTGCCTGCCAGAAGATTACTGAGGTGTCCTGTTTGGAGCAAATCACCAGAGCATTACCCAGGGAATTTTCTGAAATACATGGTAATGGAAATCAATATCCCATAATGACGTGACACAGGAGTACAAGAAAACTGGCATGTTTGGTGTCTGAGAGAAATTCTGAGTAGTTGATTTCTCTATTTTGGCTAAATTGCTGTGGATTACGTGATCATATCCATAGGAACAGAGCACAGAACATCTTGGTTTGGGTGACCATAGTTAAGTTCCCAAAAACAGGGAAACAAATAGAGCCTTATCTTCAGAGCTCCTGTACATCCATAAATTCTTTAGCCTTAGCTGCTGTGGGAGATAAATGACACTTTTATTTAGATGTTAAGATCTGAGATTAATTTTATTCACTCAGGTATAAAAATATGAGCCACTGTGCTTGGATAGGTAATGAACAGTGCTTGTGAGGATTCTTCTTGAAATGACACCCATGATGGCCCTCATCAAACAGAGCTCACTGTTCTTACTCTTTAGATAATATTTTCCTGTTGGTTAAACCACGAAAGGCAGCAGATTTCTCTCACAAGAAAGTACTTCCCTATAGCCTGTTATCACCTGCCCTCATTTCCAAGAGTCCTATCAGCCGGCCTGTAAGCCATAAGGCTTCTCCTCCCTTCAGTGGAGGTAATATACTTTCCACTTTTATTTCTTTATTTCTTTTTTCTTTTTTTTTTTTAATTTCAGCTGAAATCAATGTTTTCCCATAAATTTGCATCCTGACCTTGCAGCTCATTATCTGTCTGCATGCTTAGCCCACCTACCTCAAGAGACTGTGGCCCACTCCAGCCTCTCCTATGCCAAGAACCACTGGTATATTCAAATTTCTCCAAGCTTTTCTTAGTCTTATTTGACCAACAAGGCAAGAAAAGTAGTATTACTTCATCTTCTGGCTCTCAAACTCAAAAGCATTGGCTCACTAGGGAGTACAAGCACAGATACAATTTAAATATATCCAAAATGGCTTTGTTTTTTGTCTAGTGAACTAATTGTAAATGCCTGATTTCCACAGACACAAGAGCAAACAACAAGGAGAAACTGAAGAACAGTAGAAATAACCCTAAATTTGGGTAGAACAGTTTTGAGGAAAGAGCATGGGAAGAACAGCACTTGGCAACAACCAGTGGAGAGCAGAAACAGCGATAATTCACAAGAGCTTTGAAAGTATTGTGAGACTGCAAAGGAGCAAAGGAGCAAAACAGGAAGACACAGGACAGGACACAGCAGAAGGAAAATGTGATCTGGACCTGTAAAGACAGAGCTTGCCAGCAAGCCTGTGGCCACTCCCACAGGCCTGAATGTGTGAAAGAGCGGTGAGCACAATCCGATGCCAGTGAAGGACTCTGCTGGCCCATACAGCTTGGTGGCACAGTGTCACTCATGAGAAGTGTAAGAATCCATTAGCTTCCTGGGGAAACCACTCCTGCCTGTGCTCCTGAAAGAAAATGGTCACATGGAATGGAATGGAATGGAATGGAATGGAATGGAATGGAATGGTACTAAGATGCTTCTAAGTGTCTGAGGGATGCCACAGGTTGATGTATCTCAAATAGTGGCAAATCAGGCAAGCTGTAGAACATGCATATCCTCGCTGGATCTGACACAGGATGAGGTGTTGGAGAAAGTCTCCTGAAGCACCTCAAGCACATGAGAGCTGCTGGTAGGTGGAAAAGCCTCCCATGGGACACAGAAATCATGTGGCTAGAGTATTTAAAACCAGGCAAAACAGTATTAGAGGTATGATTCTTTATAAGCATATGACAGGAGACAAAGGGAGCAGACAGAACCTCATAAATCTTTTCCATCTCTAGTTTCATAAGTGCATTTCCTATTTTGTATTACCCTATGCCTGCATGCCATATACATAAGGAACTTGACAGAAGGATGACCCCACTAATATTTGTAAGATGTCACACCTGTGTCTGTAAAAATAACGACACCAGTGCAACTAATAGTGTACACTGGGGGCTCTGAAGACACTCAAGCTCTGGGCCAGAAGTGGGACATAGTAAAATCATTATGAGTGAGAGCCTTCAGCCCAGACTATCCTTCTGAAAGGGGGAGGGCAACAAATGCTGGAGCCTGAGTTTTGCTTCTGGGCCTGGGTGGTTTTGTGGCTTTGCTAATGAAGCTATTTAGACTCCTTTAGGTCTCTGTACTTGCTCAGCCACCCTGTTTTTACTACAGAAGGCCTTAGGCTAAAGAGCAAGAGAGCCACTGGCTCTCAGCTGCTGAGGATGAGGTAAATTCACCAATTTCAAGCCCTTCTAAGTTTGTTTGTCTATTGACTGGCCACAACTATTGAGATCAGCCATGAAACTTGTCATCAGAACCTAACTTTTCAATACCACAAGTCCTAAGTTTTGTTTCCATCTCAAGTAAAAAATCATGCAGAATTCCTAAGTGTGAATAATTTACATTAGTGGATGGTGTGGCAACCACTTAGATTAACACACTCAAATAAGTTGGAATGGAATGGAATGGAACAAACCTTAACATGACCTGACCTTACTGCTAGAAACCCTTTTATTTTTTCTTTTTTTTTTTTTTAGTAATTTCTTCTTCCTCTTTTCCTACCCCTTTCTTCTTTCCTTCCTTTTCATACCTTTTCTTACCATTTACCTCCTTGCAGTACAGTCTCCCCTCTTTAGTACAAAGCCCTGTACAGAGCAGGATTCAGACAAGATGACTTAGAGTGGGCAGTCATGGCTACCAGGCCTATTTCACACAGTGCTTAGCCCAACAACTCTCTTCCTCATGCAACTTTTTGTCAAGCCTTGCTCTGGATTTGATTCCCCCCAGCCTTCAGGACTGCATTCTGCCAGTTTGATATAGTGCAAAGCCAATTATTTCAGCTGTGACATGTGAGGATAAAGTTGTGGGGGAGGAGGCTGAATAAGTCCCTGAGAAATCACAGTGGCCAGATCTTCAGGAGCTCTGAAGAAACTAATTCCCTTCAAAATCAATACTGCAATGCCATTGAGAAATCAAAGCAATGTACTTGAGTGAGACCAGAGCTGAATATACCCAAGAACAAATGTCCTGATCACACACACCACAGTGCCTGATCCCCTCTCCCTTGCAATATTGCAAGTCACAAAGAAATTAATTGCAGTCCACAGGGCGGTGCAATCATAAAGTATGAGTAAATGAGTGGAGAATCAGGGCCGATAAAAATACACTCCCAGTGATCGAAACATTCTTTGCCAGCCCATATTTTCCTCATCCATTTTTTGTCTTCTTCTCTTCATGCTTAACTTCACTTCTCAGGCTTTCTTGCACTATGATTATTATTATCGCTATTATTATTATCATTGTTGCTTTGTGGGCTGAGAGTTGCAGATCTCAAAAATAAAGCAGATGTCAGCAGCTCTGAAGGATCCTGTTCTATTACACAGCAGAACAAATGAGTATGTCAAGGAAGGGCTTTCCAATCTAACAAGAAAACAGCACAAACAGACACTAAATAAATAAATAAATAAACCCTGCGGGGACAGGCAGACTAGTTCTGATTAGATATTATGCTAACATGATGCCTACTTTCTAAGCTAACCGTGTTTTAATACATTTAAATGATACTGGGGAAATAAGTCATGAAATAGGAGAAGAAGTCTTCATGTCAGAAATGATTAAAATTATCCAAGGGGGCCAGACTGCCTCTCTCATGGAGACATGGCTCATGGTGTGGGATTATGAATGTAGCCCAAACAGTATTTACATAGTGTGCCTGACTCCATCTCATTACCTTTGCCAATGATTGCTTTTCCTGGCTCCTGGAAGAGCAGTCCAGCTGGTGAGGGGGAGCCCAGCACCAATGCCTGCACCATGGCAAAGTCTCAGTCTCTGCTGAGGCTCTGGGATGCCTCTGGGTTTTACAGGGATATGCCACAGGGAAATGCCTGAGCAGCCATAAGAGGGATGGGAACCAGCTGCCACATTGGTGCCCCTGCTTGATGCTTGCAGCGGGTGCAGGCCCACCTCCTGCTTTCCTGCAAATGTACCATGAGCCAGGCTGAGCTTTTGGGAAGGCATGTTTCCAGAGCCAGGCTACATTCCTTAAAGTAGTCTCCCTCCAAACTTTCTGAACAGGGACAAAACCAAGCCTTGCCTGACTCAACCTGTAGCCTTTAACCTACCTGCCCATGCTCCCCATTTCACAAAAAGGGAGATGTCTTTTCTCTTGAGGGATTTGCATAAAGAGACTGAGTATACTTGTCAAGCTCCATGCAGCAAAATGTTAATTTTGCTTGTGAAACTGCAGCCTTGGAAGATCCTCCATCTCCTGAGTCTTTGCAGCCCTAGTAAATGGCCATTTATTAGCTGCAGTCCATAATTTGCTTCCTTCTGTGACCCATCCTGTAATTTTCCTTGAGATCACAAGCTCTGAATGAAAAGCGTACTCATTTTCCAGCTATAGCATATAAAATATGGATATGGTCATGAAATCTTGAATCCATCAAAAAAGCAGAGACTTTTCCTTCTAGGACCTAAGGCTCTAAGGACCCAGGGCTGGGCTGGAGCCTCCATACCCTGCAAGCTGCAGTCTGCTCAGGCACAGACCAGTGATACTGATCTCAATTATGAGTAACTTGATTCACTCTAGTGCTCAGACAGATGAGCTTTGATGAGCCCCATAGCAGCAGTTTAAGAACTTCCTGGTGACCCTCCTCCCATTACTCCCTTTGCAGAATTGGCAGATGGGAATGTGCATCCTCCTGTGGCTCTGCCATGGTGAAGTTTGGTGCATTAGCTTAAAAGCACTGAGACACCAGATGATGAACTGGAGCTGCTGAGACTCTGTCACAGGGGCAATAACTTGTGGCTGGTGGAGGAGGCAGACAGCTGGATATGAAAGTAGCCTAAACTGCCACAAAAAGACTGGCCAGATCTTCTGTCAGCCCTTAGTGAGTGGTGAATCAAACTGCATTAGCTTCTGCTAAATACTGCAGAGCAGCAGTTGCCAGGAAGCTCATACCCACTACACAGAGGGGGACAACTCACAACCAAGTCCTCATTCTAAGAGACTCTGGAGAAAGTGAGCAGTGGAGAGACCTTACCTGAGAAAACCAGAAAATTACTTCAATACAGCCTAACAATTAACTTTATTTCTTTAAGCCTGGGCCCTGAATACAAGCAAACTACGGTCAATCGCAAGCAAGAGTGTTTACAGTCTGAAACCAGCTCAGAGGTTTCATTTTTTCTGGAACCAAGGACTCAGAGGTGCCATGCTTTGTAAATGACCCTACGGAGACTACAGCTACCACCAGTCTGTGGAATAATTCCCTTGAGAATGTTCTCTAAACACTGGGATCAGAGAATGACAGCATCAGCAGACCTGAGAGTGTGAGCTTATTTGATTTAGCAGAGCACCATTGGTTACTGCTCTATACTAAGCCACTTCATGGTGGTAGGCAGGGGACTGTTCTTCTGCATAAAAACTCCTGACATCTGAGTCTTGGTGAAGAAAGGTTTGAATTGGCTCATAGAATTATAGAGTAGTTTTGGTTGGAAGGGACCTTAAAGATCTCCTAGTTTCAATGCCCCCACCATGGACAGGAACACTTTCCTCTAGACCAGGTTGCTCAAAGCCTCACCCAACTTGACCCTGAACATTTCCAGGGATGAGGCATCCACAACTTCTCTGGAAAACCTGTGCTAGTGCCTCACCACCCTCAGAGTAAAGAATTGCTTCCTAATGTCTAATCTAAACTTACCCTCTTTCATTTTGAAGTCATTCCCCCTTGTCCTGTCACTACACACCCGTGTAAAAAGTCCCTTTCCAGTCATTCAGTGAGAGTTTCTTGGGGCAACAGGCGCAGCCCTGACAGGGATCAGAAAGACTGCTGAAGTGGAGCTACACAGAGCTGAACATTTAACTACAATACACAGAAATGGAAACATCTTCCATCCTACAGCCTTCACATCAGGCTCTCTTCACCTACTAGAAATTCATACACTTGCTAAGCCATATGGGCTTTCAAGTGCTTTACAGCATCCTACTACATCTCTAGTCTTATTAAAAATCTTGTCAGTAACTGTGAATGATGAAAACATGTCCCATCAAAATGATGCAAGATAGTTCATATCTCATAGAATTTTGACCTCAGTACTCTTCATACACATTAATACTTCTCTGTGTCTGACACTCTCTAGGCACAGTTTCAAATTCATCTCAACACCATGAGGGCTAGAAGCACTTTTGCAAGGGGATGCTGTAATTTTACATAATCATGACTCCAGAAGAAATCCAGACTCATATGTTTCTTACTAACCCTGCAGCCATGAACACAGAGGCCACAGAAGAAGGAGTAAATTAGAATGTGAATTATAACATGAAATTTCCTAGACATGCAATTGTTTGCTTTTTTATATCATCTTTAATTGTAGCCCTAAAGTGGACTTTTCTTGAGAAGACAAGCAGAAAATCTGGAACCTGAGAAGAATCTAAAGAAGCTGCCTTACAAATGTCCCTATCTGAATTCATATGTGTATATATATATATATATATATATAAGGAGTTACTGCCCTAGGATGTTTCAGTAGAGCTCCTATAAACATCAAGCATTGTCATAGATACAAATAGAAATTGTCTGAGTTCATGAGGAAATCCTGAAAAGATCACAGAAGTTATTTTATCCTCCAGAGAGGCTGTCTTCTTCACTTGGACTGAGTCCTGACCAACCAATCTTCTTGTTAAGACTTCTCCCCTTCAAACAAGGGACCACCCAGCTAGGTAGTTTGAGAATAGTTTGTGATGAAAAATAACAAATAACAGCATGGGGAAACAAAAGGGAAAATAGGATGTCCAGGCAGGAAGGATAACAGTGTCCAATGGACAAATTTCATATTGAGAAAGATATGAGGAAACATGTCTAAGAAGAGGATGCAAAACCAACTCTAGAGCCCACACCAGAATACAGAGTTCAAAATTATGTGAATAGAAGGAGAGGAGCATCCAGCAGTTTGTGACCTAGCTGGTTTAAGTTCAGAGAGAATCTCAAAAATCAGGATACATCAGGAGAAGATGGTCAATGTAAATGACTGAAGACACAGAAGACCCAACACCATCTTCCACATGCTCAGGAATGGAGAACCAGAGGTCTGGAAGCTGAGGAAGAAGCAGCTGTTGGAGGACGTTAAGCCTGCACAGGGATGGAGCCTAGGATATGGTGTACACCTCTGTGGGAAAGGAAAGGCTTTTCAGAAACCTGATTGTATTCCCTGGAAACATTTTGATAGGAAAAACAATTTGTTAGGCCTGAATGACTTCTTGGAATACATCGATTTGCCTCCTCCTTTACCAGGAATGACCATACAACTCACAGAAGCCAACATACAGCCAGTTACAGCTGGCCAAAGATATACAAGTAGAAATAAAATGTTCTTGAACACTCCACATGCTGGTGAAAACCTTCCTGCTTATTCCAGGAGACACTGATACTGGCCATGGCTGGGGAAAAGACACTGAACTGGGTAGAATACCTGGTACCTCCTGTGAGACCATTCTTACCCTGCATGTAAGGTAAGAAAAGCATGGCAGCTTTTCTTCTCTGGTCCACTGGCCTAAGCAGTCCAGTAATGATTACTGGGTTTTGTTTTACAAGTTCTACATTCTAGTGAAGAAAGGAAGCCTGTGGGCTGGGATGCTTGGCATCAATAGAGGGAGAAACATCTGCTTATGGAATGCAGGTGGCTGCAAAATCTTTTTTTTTTTTTTTCTATTTTTTTTCTTTTTCATAGGAAAGAGCATTCCCCATGGCTACACACACAGACATCAGATTTAAAAATAGCCAAGTTCCACCTCGACGGTGGGTGAGTGAAAGACAGAAGACAGATGCATTGGCTGCCAGCTAGACTTGACATCTACTTTTTCTTTCCTCACCCTGGCAGCCAGCAGTTGCACACATGTGCACAGGTAAGGTCCTCAGTGGCAAAGCACACGGTGTCTGCCTCCCCCTCAACTCACTGACTGCTGCCTCCCAGCCGTGTGTGTCTGGGAGCCACATAAACCTACATGCCCCATCTAGCGCATCAGGCCTGTATAAAAATCACAAAGTTCCTCCTGTTTGTCCTGCTTAATTTGGAAATTCCTCACTAGTCATTTATGTGTGGGGATTGCTATCGAGTTCCTTGCAAAGGTTAACACATCTGTGTTTCTGGCTTGTTTTAACTCCTTTAGTGCCTGATCCACATGGACACTTTCCATGGCCCAAACCTATATAATGATTGTGTGTGCTTGTGCATGACTGGTCTCACTTTCAGACCCTGGCCCAGTCAATTAAACATGACCAATTTCAAGGAACAGGTCTTGGTCTTGCTTCCTTCCTCTTAGCCAGAGTGCAGGAGATTCCTCCTCTTTTTCTTAACTGGCTTTAATCCACCCACTGTTTATGCTTCCAACCAAATGCATTAATTGAAAACATAAGGCACTACTGCCCACATACTCAATGCTACTCTTCACATGCTCATCAGCAGTAGAAGCCACAGTAATTCAGCAAACTTGGCTATTTTATTTGCAAACATGTTTACAAGCATCTCTTTATGCACTTACCTAAATCACATGGCTCACAGAGAAGTCCTTTCCATGGGAAATTATGGATGCTGAAAAGTCGCACGCATTCAAACCAAAACTTGACAAATTCAGAAAAGGAAAATTCATCCAGTGCATTAAACTTTAATTAACTGGATGTCAGGGGAATATTTGAGGGCAGTATCACTGTAGATTTATGTTATTCTTACAGATTTCCCTCTTTTGGTAATGCTGAAAACAAGATACCTTTGGTCTAACCCACTGTGAACATTCTTAAGTTTTTACACGTTTTCCGTAATTTTAGTGTGATATGATTTCCTAATAAACCCATTCCAGGAGCATCCAGGCTGCATTAGGGTCTTACAGACACACTATAGAGCACAGTATTTCTTGTTCTACACTCAGAGCTTGGCATACTAAGCATTACATTTCTGGTCTAAGAAGATGGACAGGAAGAATGGAAAATAACCCACGATCAGAACAACCTTAGAAATAAAACAGACATGGTCTCTTCTGCATAATGACAAGGCATTTATTAGTTTAACAAAAAGAAGGCTACAGAATTGATATGGCCACTACTAAGGAATACTGACCTAGGAAGGACCAACAGATGTCTGGGTTTACTCAGGCATGTCTTCTCTTTCTGTCTGAAATGTTTGCCCAGGTGGAATTTTCCCATTTGTCCAAAATTTCCAGACATTTGACCTGAGCAGCAGCAATAGTGCTCTGCATGACCAGGAAGTCCAAGCTAATAACTGGTGCATGCAGGCATATCAGCAGTACAGCACACATGCACATACCTGTTTACAAACTCCCACCTAAACTTGATAACATAATAAAAGAGAACTCTTAATCCAGGGCCAAGATAAAAAACAATCTCACAGCTGGATGCAGAAGGTGTGCATACTCATTTTTCACATCAGTGTTTTCAACAGTGGAGAGAAACACCTGGTGGAGTAACTTGCCATCATTGAGAATCACTGGGAATCCTCCACCACCATCAATGTTTAAACCTTGAATGGGCATTATTTCTGAAAAATGCTTATAAAGGAAATGAAGAGGGAAGTCCTGTGGCCTTCAGCCTGTGGGGAGATGCTCACAGTGGTCCCTTCTGCCTTTAAAAACTCCTCATCATCCTCCATTTCTCAAAGTACCCTTCTCTCAGGAAAGCTGTGAATAATCACTGACATCACAAGGATGATCTTTGGAGAGGTCAAGACAATGTGGCAGTGAAGGGGCATGACCACCTTCATAAGCACACCTGACTCTTTACAGTGGCAGCTGGATCTTAATGCCATGTCTCCTCTAGTCCAACAAGCAAGGGAAAACACTAGGAGTAGAGACCAAGGTTTGTAAGCCAAAGGTTGCAATCAGACAAAAAAGAATCAGAATTTTGTCCAAAAGCCATATATTTCAACTGGAGACTACTGGTTTAAACATAGCAGGACTCCCAGCAAAGTCACACTCATATTTGCAATGGAGCAGCTGAGGGTCCTCCCTGTCCCACAAACCCTGGCAGACCCCAGCCAGGGTGAACTCACATCCAGACCTGGTGGCCCTAGTACCTCTGTTCATGGGACACTATTTTTTTCCCCTTACCCAGTTGCAGGCTGTTCCTGCCAGCACTCAAAGCTCCTGACCTGTTATTAGAACAGCCTCGGAGAAAGTAAACATGACCAGTGGAAAAACAAAAAGTACCACCCAAATGTCTAAGGAAACCATGAGCTACATCCAGCACAGATTTTTCAAAAGGACAAGGATTTTCATGGCTCAGCGTTCTAATTTGTTTGACCGTTTATTTCCAAGGAACACATCCAGGAGTGACAAGCTCCATTTATTTCAATGGGCAGCATATGCCAGCACCGTGAATGGCGTGTGCTATAAAAGAGGATGGATGTTCTCAAGCATCCTAGAAAGCTGTCCTTTCAGCAGACAGAGGACATGAAGGTAATGGACAGGCAGCTCTGCTCTGACAAGCAACACCATAAAAGCAGCATTGTGGATTCTCATGTTTGATGTCTTCCCACAGCAGACCTAAGAGATTTGCTCCAGCTGAAAGTGAAAAATTATTACCTAATACCTGGCCCAGTGCTGGAGAGAGTAGTTGAATTCTTTCATTATTCTACTTTTCCCAGCCAGAAGGACATCTTCTTGGGACATACAGCCACTTCGGGGTGTTAGTGCTTCACCTTTTTAGACTTTTACAGGCCACGCATCAACCCAGACTATTCTCACAAATGACATCACCTTCAAATCATTGTGTGATGTAAATATGAGATGTTCACACGAGAAAGTGCCCTCTTTCCATAAAATACCATCACATGGCAGCACTGTTTTCAATCTTGTCTCTTCGTACTACATCCTGAAGACAATCCTCTTGTGAATCTTGCCTTTCCAAAGTCTGATCCCACTGAAGCCTGAAAAAACCCTGAATTGTGAGTCTCCATCCAAATTCAGTACCACCTATGACTTGATATTGTTTGGTGGCCTGTGACACTTCACTGTAAGTCTCACAAGAGTGGGCAACTTTTATTGGCTATCATTAATGAATTAACTAATATTTGTTCTGTGTTAGGACTTACCTAGGGAGCAGTCTGGTTCATAAGGTTTTATTGGCTTGTCCGCAAGCCCTGGAAGTCAAAATAGAATGATTTTTATCTTGCTTTTCAGTGAGATGGCCCCAACAAAGGTGGGGTGTGGCTTTGCTCATACTGAGTCTTTCTCTGGACTTCTTTCATTCTCATTAAACTTAAGAGGTCGCTGGGAAGAAGCAGTGTGAGTTGCAATGCTGTTCACAGGAAACCACCTCCCCCTTCTCCTGTACCTCCAGCCAGGCAACATCTTAAGCCAGGTAAAGAAGAAGAGATGTTTATGACTCCCTTACAGCCCTCAGCATGGCAAAATGAAATCCCAAATTCTTCTTCAGGAGATTCATGTCCACCTGTGCTGCAAGGCTCAGTATCCTGAATTTAGTCTGAATTTAGCCACAGCCATAAAATACTCCTGGGTGCCCATTGTACAGACTGGAAAGCCTACTTGTGCCACTGTTTTTCCTATTCACTTTCTCTTCAGCAGGTGCATCTTGTAGGTTGCAGTTTCACCTTTTATGGAGAAGCCAGATCAATACTGTTTATGCCATTGAGGGCATCTTTGAAATCGTGTGGGAATCTTAGCTTGCCTTGATGCCAGCGGGGTGCTTGCTTAGTGAAGAGGCCAACCAGAGACTTGTGGCTTGCTCTGTGTGTAGTTGGGGATATAAATCATAAGGTGGCCTTGGTATCTATGAAGCTTCCTTTGAGACCAGACTGGTTGCCAACATGTAGGTCTCCACTTGCTGTGAGGTATTTCCTAAGGAAAAGACAAAAAGAGCTTGAGGGAGACTTAAGTCATCCTTCCTTTGTCAAAGTGGAACTTTAATTTCTATCAAATGCACTTTCGTCCCTCAATTTCTGATTGTTTCTGGTGCCTTCCATGCCTGGGCCAGTTGTCCCCATGTATGCTGAGCTCTCAAAACAAGCATCTTGCCCCAGGTGTGAGTGATGAGAGACAGGAGAGCTCTCTCTGGGAGATTTTGGCCCCGCTTCTGGGCTTTGGGGCTTTATTTGGTCAGAGAAGAGCCAGGCTGTCAGCTCCAGCATTTCTGACTGGCTTTTTAAGGCTAAAGATACAGACACTACACTCTGTCTTTCCGTTGATGTGAGAAGATTAGCAGTATCCCAGCAGAGAGGTTTGGGTAGACACCCCAGACCTGGCATGCTCAGGGCAGACTGGGATCCTCTAGATTTAACACATCTGGTAGTGGAGCAGTGGAGTAATCGAATCCCAGGGGCAGTAACCAGTGCTTGATGAGGTGTCAAAAATGTCCATCATAACTGAACAGCACTGTGAAGCAACTGTTTGGTCTTTTCCTGAAAATTAAAACTAAAAAGCAAGCCATATGATGACAGCATCTGTAGCAGAGAGCAGGGTGGCTTGCATGAATTAGCAGCTTCCTGGCTGTTATCTATGGCAGCCTTAGCCAACTACTTATTCCATCACCTGCAGCTTCTGTGGGCTGAGGCCTCAGACTTACACCTTGGGGAGCACTGCAAGCCAAAGCCCCCAGCACTGAGCCACAGTCAAAAAAGAGCTGGAGAAGATCTCCACAGCTTTCTCACTGAAGTCTAGGATGCTGGTCATTTGATGGAATGGGATCTTGGGTCTTGGAATGTGGAGCACAGTGACCTTGAACTGCTCAGATCCTGACCTCCAAGGAGCACCTATGAAGGTTGTCAATAAGGTGAACTGAATGGGAATGTGCCACAGCCTCAGTGACTTGCCTCTGAATCTTCCTGGCATGTCCCACTGCAGACAAGGATACCTTAGACAATCATCTCCAGAAGCCCTGCTGGGATCATGTTGGATATCCATGGAACCAGTGCCAGCAAGTGATAGCCTCCTGCTGCCTTGGAGACTTGTTATGGGTAGGGGAAGAGAGATAAATCCCCAAATTTCTCTGGGAGAAGTGCTCATTAGGATCCACTTTCAGGCATTTCTTTCCTGAGTGGGCCAGGTGTCATGCAGGGGGGTTATATTCTTTGCAACAGTATCCACCATTAAAAAAAAAAAATTGACAAATCCCAAAATTACTCAGGCATGCTGCTCATTCTTGGTAAGGTTCTGTAAATCATATCAAGTGCAGAATCTCTCTCCTTCCAGAGATCTTCCAGCCTGTTGCATATGGATGACCCTCA
Source organism: Illadopsis cleaveri (assembly GCA_013399915.1). Taxonomy (NCBI): domain Eukaryota; kingdom Metazoa; phylum Chordata; class Aves; order Passeriformes; family Timaliidae; genus Illadopsis; species Illadopsis cleaveri. The sequence continues at coordinate 128,161 of VXBB01005092.1, read as the reverse complement.
GGGATCCCTGCAAGTGTCTTCCTGCCACCTCTCCCCCAGGTTTCCTGCTGATGGGACCCAGAACTACCCACTGAGCTGCTGGTGAGCAGCAGAACCAGTTCTGCTGTCTTACCCACCCCTCCCGCTGTCCCTTTTTGGGAGCTGCAAAGGGAGCCTTCCAATACAGTCTCCTGGCACAGAAAAGTCCCCATGGAAGAAGACGATTACACCCAGAAAAGTGACTATGGCACCCATTTGAAGGGATCTGCAGGGAGGTAATGGGCATCAGAGCAAAGAAGGCACTGCCATCTGGCAGGGGCTGGAGCAGGGTGACAGCAAGAGGAGTCACTTTGGTCACAGGCATCCCCTGACTCAGGCACGAAGGGGCCTGCCTCCATCCGGTCTCTTGAGAGCAGAAAAGCCACAGACTCATGGCTGACTCCCTCGCCTCATTGTCTGTGCACTGGAGCAGGGAGGGCAGGAGGCAGAGGGAGTGGGGGAGATGTTCTATCCCCCTGGCTCTGACAGGTTCGTGCCTGCCACACACTGGGATTGGGGGTGGGTGGAAGCAGGGCAGTGGGACCGCCAAAATAAATGGACTAAGAAACCAGTCTGATGATTCTCCACAAGCTTGGTATACATGATGCAAATTGATGTTTAAAGCTTATTTATTAGCTTACATGTGAAATGCCAGCGGTGTTTTTCTAGATCAGTGGGTATCCAATATTTGGGCGGGGGGAGACGACGGCAGTGGGAGCGAGCATGGCTAGAGACTGTATATCCAGAGGCTAGGGTTTATATCATGGGCTGCTCTCGACTGTTATAATTTGTGGCACAGATTCAGCGAGAATCTGATCTGCTGAAAATATTTGGGCTGTGAAAACTCCCACACTGTGACAGATGTCAAGTCCAATTAAGTGACTCGTGTCCACGTTTCTGTCCAATAGGCTTTCCCATTAAATACCAATTTAAGAGGGAAAAAATGCCGCCCCCTTTTCTCCAAGCCTTTATCTCTTCCGACCATCTCTAGGCGAAAGCCTTTGGTACCAGAAGTGGATCCACACGCATCTCCGCTCCGTCTGTCTGTCTCGCCCCTGCCACCTTCCGCACCCCTCCTTGGCTTCTTTGCCGCTCCGGGAGGGGGGGGGGGAGGAACTGCACTTTCTTTTTGTGCATGTGAGCGTACCTTGTCCTGCACCGCCGTTATCTCTCGCAGCCGCTCCGAACCCGCGCCGAGATTTTCGTTTATTTCGTTTCGTTTTTCTTTTTCAGCGTTCGCATATTTTCCTTTATTTTTCACTCGAAAGATGCTGGAGGAGTTAGGAAGCTCAGGGACGGATGGGGGTTTCGTTTATCCTTTTTTTTTCCCCCTCGCCAGTTTTTGAAGGACCAGAAGAAGAACTAAACCAAACATTCATTTTTCCGACGACGTCTCCCCCGATCCTGCCCCTCTCCACCGGACCGGTGAATTAACAAAACCTCACTTTAC
>VXBB01005092.1:100605-126387 GCA_013399915.1 Illadopsis cleaveri | reverse complement strand
CGCAGGGAAGGAGAGGCTGAGGGGGCGGGAGAGAGGGAATAATCCCGGACGGTGCCGGTGCTGTCGCCGCATCCCTTTTGTTATTTATCGCGGTCGGGGAAGAGGAGGAAGAAAAGCAGGGGAGAGGGCACTTTCCTCCTCTAAAACCGACCGGCCGAAGCCGCCGGTGCGCTACAGCCGCTGCCCCGGACAAGCGGGCGGAGGAGGACTTTGATGGGGAAACGCTTTTTCTCCCCTGATGCATCGTAAGTAACTTAAGTTGTTATTTATACTCCGCAAACAAACACGACAGTATAACATCTCCCATCTCTGGAGCGCTGGAGGCCGCGGCGAGGGATGAGATCTGCCTTTCCCCATTCGAGCAGGACACTTTTTCGCTCGTAATTAATTTTATTTGATTCAGATTTTTTTAATTTTTCCATGCTCCACTCCCGGAGGGTCATTTGAACTGTAAAAGAATCGCCGAGGGGGCGAGGGGACCTGGAGAGAGAGGCTTTCCAAACGACTCCACCGAGGTAAGCAGCCTGAACAATCTTTCCCTTTTGCAGGTAGCACGGGGCATGGGTTTAATAATAATAAGAAGAGAAAAAAAAATAGAGGGAGGTGGGAAAAAAGCCTCTTTCTGGATCAGCTCGCCAAACCCCACCGTCCAGATAAATCCAAATCAAAGCGAAGAATTCAACACACACCTTAGAGAAACCTCTAAGCAACTTTCTTCAAGAACCACTGCTTTAATTGCCCGTTTTCGTACAACCGCCCTGCAAATCCTGCCTCTCTATCGCGTTTTTTGCATAAGCCCCCTCGCTTGAATGCCAGTTGAAAGGTGATTTTAAACCTTTCCTCTTTATCTTTTTGCCCCACGAGATCACTGATACCTGACTCGAGCGCTAATGGCTTTTTTCCCTACCCCTGCCTTGTGGGCCTGATTAACGCTCCTTATTAAAAATCGAAGAGGAAGCGTTTCCGACGGCCCTGGCCAGAGACAGCCCTTTCCCAGGGAAGGAAGGGCTGTTCTCTCCCACTCCGCAGTCCCGGCTCCCTGCGCACCCCGGGCAGCGCTGAGCCTCGGCCCCCGGAGGAGCCCCTCTGCCCCGCCACGCGTGCCCCGTGCCTCGCTCCGCTGGGGGAGGCTTGGGTCTAGCCCTGCCTGGGAACAATTCCCCGCCCCGTGTGGTTATTATTATTATCGTTAACAACAACAATAATAATGGTTTCTTTTTCCCAGCCGGGTCTGAGGCTCGACTGGGACCTTCCCTGGAAACTTTATGTGGAAATAGTTTGCAATCTTAATTCGGGCAAAGGGAGGACGTGATGTTCCCTCCTCCGTCGGGCTCGCTCCCCACCTCGCTCGACACCCCAGCTGCACACACACACACACACACACACATTTGTGTCCAAGGTTATTCACTAGTTGCCTGATGTATTGTTTTATTACATGCCGGCATGTCCACGGACGCGCTCGGATTTGTATTGCTGTCTACATGACAGATGGTGCTCTGTGAGGCCGCAAGAAGATACGATTCAATTTTCTTTTGAAAGGCACGTCCGCATTTATTTATTTATTTATTTAGCCTCCCCCTCTTTTCGCGCAGGGAGGGGAGAGGAGGGAAAATTTAAAGGGATGGAAAAGTTCGGCCTCTGCTTTGGGGTTTTGTTTCTTTTTGAATCTCACGCGTAGGAAACGGAAACTCTCCAAACATTCCCATTTGATCGCTAGCAAATCGCTATCTGCACGATTAGCAGCAGGAAAGGAAAGAAAGAAAAAGAAAAAAAGAAGGAGCTCAGAGAAAAGAGCAGAGGGGGGAGCCTAGCAGATACATCGGATCCCGTAGGGATTGAGGAAATAAATCTCCCCACTGGCCTTGTTATATTTGTGGAGCCTTGAGCTGTGTATTTAAAAGTATCGCGTCTGTAGCCTGGATCCCATAGAACGTTGCCGAAAGAGAAACGGCTAAGCAGAAACTGACACGCAAGGAAGAACAATATTAAAATTGGGGGCCTGGAAGGGAGAGAGGGAGGGAGGGGGGCGGGGGGAATAACCATAATATTGAAACACTGGATATTAGCTTGCTTGAAAAAAAAATAAAAATCTTCTGTTGCTCTCTGGGCCTGTTTCAACATCCAAGGAAGCGCAGGGAATAACGGTAGGAAGTGTANCGCCGCTGAGCCGGGAGGAGAAGCGCCGGCGGCGCCGCGCCACGGCCAAGTACCGCTCGGCCCACGCCACGCGGGAGCGGATCCGCGTGGAGGCCTTCAACCTGGCCTTCGCCGAGCTGCGCAAGCTGCTGCCCACCCTGCCCCCCGACAAAAAACTCTCCAAGATCGAGATCCTGCGCCTCGCCATCTGCTACATCTCCTATCTCAACCACGTGCTGGACGTGTAGCGCCCGACAGACGCCCGGAGCCCCGGGACCCCCAGTCCCGCCGCCCCGGGTCCGGCTGCGGCNTTCATTAGTACTCCCTGAAGGGGCCAGGACTCGTCCACCCGGCTCTCCCCACGCCCCGGTCGGGCGGTACTGGCGCCGGGGGCAGGGCGCGGGGGTCGGCATGTCCCTCATGTCCCTGCCCGTGTCCCCGCTCCCCGCCTTGCCCCTGTATCCCGGGGCCGGGGCGCTGACCCGCTCTCTCTGCTTCTCTGTCTCGGGAAGGCTCCTTCGCCCCCTCCAAGATGATGCTTAGCCCGGACCAAGCTGCCGACTCCGACCACCCCTCCTCGGCGCCCTCCGACCCGGAGTCNGGGGGGTCCCCGCTTCTTGTGCTCCCCCCCGGAGGGCTCCCGACTGATCGAGAGCCCGCTTTCCGAAGAGAAGTGTAAAACCGGATTGTCTCTTCAGGCTGTCAAGTGCCCCTTTATATATATCCAAAAACATCTACTTGTGACCTTAAACGTGTGACTCATGGGTGCAGTCAAAAATAACTATTTTTTATTTATGGTAGAAGGAGTTGACAATTTATTTTTTTTCAAGATTTATTTATTTTTCAGAGTGGTGGCAATTTTACTTTGGATACTTCGTGCCAATTGGTTTCTATAGTCGGGTGTTTACACTTTCTCCTGTGGAATATTATGTTTGACTTTATGAGTGTTTGTTGGGATCAATACAGTGTTCATTTTATTTTCTTTTTAATTTATTTTCCCTCCAATTATATTGCACTTGTGTACCACAAACCTCCCCTCCCTCCCCCTCCCTGTTTATAAGTATATTTTATATATATCAAGGCATTTGCTCTTGACCTTTTTTCTTTCTTTCTTTCCTTGTGTGGGATCAACAACCACTAGCACTTAACTAGGAGAGGTTTGTTTTTTTTTAAACTTGTTGTTATTCTGATCTATAGTTGCAGTCTGAAAAGTACTTTGCAAATCGTTTATAAGGGAAGTAGTTTCTTTGTGGGTGTATATGTGCGTGTGGTATACATGCATGTGTGTGGGAGTGAGCGTGGGTGTGTATGTGTGTGGTATATTTTTAGGAAAGGACATTTTTTCCTAAAAAAAAAAAGAAAAAAAAAAGAAAGAAAAGTAAATCCAGGACTGCTTTCCTTTGTGAACAACCAAAAAAATTCTATAACCTGAAAATGTTTCATGTTCTTTGCTGTGAATCTCTTAAAACAAGAAGCGCATTTTAGGGATGAAAGAGAAAAAGAAAAAAAACCACATCTGCTATCCAAAGATTTTAGTCTTTTTCAGGGTTTTTTTGTGTGTCTATGTTGCTTTATATAATGCAATATTTTGTAGTGAAAATAGATAAATCTGGTTTCTATCTGATGCGTTTTTCATATCTCTCATGAATGGTGAGCTGTTTTGCATATAAATAAAAGTATCAAATAAAAGCTGTTTTTTCCTAATTATTTTTCCCTGTTGGTCCTTCTGTAAGACAGACATGAGATGTCTTTATGAATAAGGATTGCAAAGGCTTCTAGAGTCATGCATGGGAAGCTTCAACAGGTTACCTGCCTCTTCCTAGGGAGACTTGGACTGCAGTTCCTCCACCACAGCTCCCCTGCTCCAGCCGCTCTCGGCTGGCTGCCCTGCCCCAATGCAAAGGAGACACAGGATCCTTGCTGTCACTTTCTCCCAGTCTCATCATGACTGGCAACTGGTCACATGTTCCAAAGTTCAAGCTGTACAATCCAATCTGATGCTTGCAAGCACCTGTTTTGCTACCTCATTCTTTTGAAATGCCTGGCTTTGCTACCCAAATGTATGTGTTTTGTCCTGCCTGAGTGCACTGGGTTTTCTTTCTCTTGTTTCAGTTCAGCTTTGACACCTCCCTGGCCAGGTCTTATTCTGCTGAAACCAAGGAAAACTCTTGTGCCCTTTCCCTACTTTAAAAAAACCTCAACCATAATCTTTTATATAAGGTTTCATTGCCAAATCTTGTCATTTGAAATATGGAACAGATACAGACTCAATGGCAGACAGTCATTACCTGAGTAATGTGAGACTATCTCATTTATTAAACCCTTTTCTCGTTTACCACAAGGGGTTAATTTTACCTATAATCTGAATACTGCCATTGACTCTGGGGGCTTGGTCATCCATTCTTACTTGCTGGAGAGGTAAAACCCTCCCCTCCACCCCATTTTTAGGGCTGACACTTTGCACAGTGATTTAATTAAGTGTGGTCTTGACCAGCTGAAAAGCTCCATGCAGAAAACCTGTCAGAGACACTGTTAATTCCATTTCCTACAAATACACACTTACCATGTCCCAAGGGAGCACACACTGGTTTGGTAGCTCAATACACAGGTATCAAATCCTGCATTTCAGGGATGAAATAACTCCACAAACTTGGGAGCTGGCTTCCTTTGGGACAGTTTTGTTTCTTAGGTTCAATATCAGGGCACTGTGTTGAGTTTGATGCAATTGCCTGAGTGATATTAAAAATCCTGCCATTCAAAAAGCCTTCATGTTTTCAGCATTTGGGAGGACTTAGTTAATAAAAAGATAAAGATATTATTTCCTTCTTGACCATTGGGAATGCATGTTTTAGGGGAAGAGAGTGGTCTGCAACATCTGACTGCAAAGTATGATGGCTATACTCACTGGCAGCTGTAGGTGTGAACCCCACATTCCCCCTGGCCTCACTTCCCCTTCTGGGGGTCTGTCAGAGGCACAGGTTGAGATAATGCTCGAGTCTCAGGTTCCCAGCCATGTGATCCTGTGCCCAAGTGATAAGCCAGAAAGGCTCCTGTGTTGTGAGCAAAGACGAGTACAGCGTGGAGATGTGTGGGAACAGGCTCAGAAAGCCAGAAAATCTTGTGGGCTATTCCATTCTTACCATCCCTGAGAAAAGACAGAGCCTGTCTGCACTCAGATGCAGAAGAGAAAGGGCTTTGCTTTTGGTGGTATCCAAAGGGTCAAATCTCAAGTTTAACCCACAAAAGAGTCAGGGCACTTGACCTGAAGAGATGTCCCTTTCTTCCCAAGTTTTATCTGATGGAAGAAATTACTTCTTCCTACAAGTCCTGTTTCACTTCCATACACTCACCACCTTGTTTAAATCCTGTCCCACAATAACATCACCCCAACTACTTCTATTTTTTTCTGCTGGCACCAAGAAGGAAACTCATTCTCATCTAGCAGTTGATGAGCATTGAAAACAGAATTGCTCCCACATTTCACACCGTTTTTTTATTCTTACGGAGCTGAGTAGCATGCACAAGCCACAAGGCCTATGCATGGCTAAGGGCTCTGAAGTCTGGATTTATGAAGAATGAGTAAACAAATTTAACTTCACCTCATTGCAAGTCTGGGTTGATAGCAATAAAATCTAATTATATAATCAAATTTTGCCTATGTCTATATTCCCTCAGCAATAAAGGAATGAATGACCTTGAATGACAATACTATAGGAGGAATGGGGTTGGAAGTTCTGAATGGAAGTTTATATCACACTCAGCCATTACACCAATGGGCAGGGAAGAGACAGTTAATATTTCCTGCTATTTTAGCTACATTCAGATACCTTTCTTTCACAATTGAAGAGGAGCTTATCCTACAAACTACGAAAGACAGTGCACTGAAAGACAGAGAAGGCAAAGCACTACCTCTGGACCTTTAGCTGACTCTAAAAGAGGGACTTTAGGCCTGAACTCAATGCAATATATAAAACATTTAAAACATTATATAAAATATATAAAACATTGAACAGAAACTTCCAGCATTCACAGAGAGCAAGTAGTTCTAATGGATAAGCCTAGAATATCCCAGTACAAGGGATATCCAATGCATGCTAACATCAGGTTATAACACCTATTAAGACACATTTTCAGGCCTACATGGACTCACAGGGACACGGTGCAATACACTCACAGGGTATCATTAGGAAGCAGGGCAGCTAATGCATTCATCTGAACCCTGGAAACAGATCCTGACCCTGATACAGCAAACGAGGACAGACAGCAAGCCAAAAGTAACTCCTCCAAATAAACATAATGGTTTTGACAGGACTGTACAGCTAAGGGGGAGCTGTATCTGAGTATCATACAGTTTCCTAAGAGATTAAAAGATCTTGACACAAAATATTCCAAAATATAGACTTGAATTTATGCTGCTAGTACATATGCACATACAAAAGGAAGGCTTTCTAGGCATAGACCATCACTGTCCAGCAAAGTGCGTGGTACTCTGCATTCAGGATTACATTACTCCCCAGCCACAAAGTCATGTCTTATTGTTTGTGTTAAAAAGTGTGTGAGCCAGGTAGGATATGACCACTGGTACTTACACCAGATAAATTCTGAGGGTCTTGGATGTGATTTGATATCTTTGCTGTATTTCTAGCAAAGGCAGTGTGTGTGTGTGTTTGAGAGAGAGATGGGGGGTGGCAAGCTGAAGAGGATGTTGTATACGAAACTCAACAAAGAAATGGATCTTTTCCATTATATAGCTGTGAAGAAATAGCAGAGACATTCTATCTATCTCTTCACATATCTATCCATCTAGCCATCCTGTAACCCAATTAACCCAGTTCTTTTAGGGTGAATAAATGTGTTCTAATATCAGCCATTATTTTTCTGTACTCTCAGTTTATTCTCCAGGGTGGGACAGATCAATAACCACAATAGCAACCGACCCAAAAGGAAAAGGCAATCTCCTGGCGCTTCTTATTTATTTCTTCAGAGCTGATTTCGTTTTTCCTGCCTCTTCCCCTGGTGACGGATTTTGCCTTTCCTGCCCAGAATGGCCGTGTTGTTTTATCCTGGGCTCTATTTGCATGTGAGCTTCAGATTCATCTTTGGCTCCTTGCACGGTTTGGGATGAGACCCTCCTGTCCCCAGAGAGGGGGGCAGGTGTTGCTCCAGTCGAGCGAATGGAACCAAATTACAGGACCGTCTGTCGCCTCCTCTGGGAGCCGGCAGAGGGAGGGGAGGAAGGGGAGGGGAGCGGGATGCCGTATGACAGAAAAGAAAAGCAGAACATCATACTGATGCCGATAAGAGCTTGAAAACACGAGTCGCCCCAGCCCACAGCCCCACCCAAAACCATGCAGCAGCCACCTGAAAGAGAAATGTCAGGAGCAGAGACAGAAATAAATTGAGTCACTGGGCTGGAATAACTCAGACTCAAAATGAAAGAGAGCTCAGACCCTGTCCACTTTCAGACACAAGTGCAGCCACAAAGTTGCTGTTTTTCTCAGCTTACGGCTGTGCTCTTTGATGTCACCTCCTATGTCCTTTCAGAGCAGGCTCCTGTGCCCACCACTGCTCTCCACCAAGTCCTCACATCCCAGCTTTCACAGCAGTTCCTGCATCCCTCCCTCCAGCTGCTCCTTCTGGCCTTCCTACAGCCACCCTGCCCTTCAGGGTCCCTGAGAGTGGCACAACTGTGCAGAGGTGGTTCTGCTCCTCTGCCACCCCACCAGCCCATGCCCTACAGGGCAGCCAGTCCTTGCTTTCACAGGGAGTTGCTTGGTACTCCAGCTCAGGGCTGGTGTCTCACTTCTCATCCGTGCAGACTTCTTCTCAACTGGTCTGAGAAAGTTGATGTGACAGAACTTACACTTCTCAAACCCACTTATTTGCTTAAGGCATTCTTAGCAAATTAATAAAGGACCTCCAACTACCCCACCCCACCCTCCACATTGTTTTTCCTGGTTTTTTCCTCCCAAACTTTCCTAGATATGAGTGCGCACACACATTGATGTATGCAATGATTGGAACAGTCACTTGGAAAGCAACAGGTAACAGTTGTTCTGCTGTTCCTCACTACAACAAGAAGATGATCAGAGAAGAAATCTGTGGAGAATTCAGAGGAGATTTGGAAGAAGGCATGAAAAAAGGTGCCACTAGAAGTGCTTAAATCAAAGCAAAAGCAGCATGGAGTGAATGAATAGCTGAAGAAGCCAGGTCACATAGGTGGAGGGGCCTCATCAATCAGCGACTGGGCATAACATGAAGAATTTTCCATGAGGGTGGTGGGGTGTACATATGAACCTGGGGTCTACACCGGGGCATAATGAGGAACAAAAGGCATCTGAAAAGGCAGGCAGCAAACACAGGAAAAGATGGCAGCAGGAAATGTGAGGAAGGAGAAGGATATGAGCGGCTGGGTAGAGCTGCTGGTACGGGTGGATGGGGAGAAGATGCTCTGGCAAAGTCAGAAGGAGCAGCTTGCTTGAGGGTTAACAGCAAGTTCAGTCCAGGAACAGACAGGAACCAGGCAGGAAGGGAACTGGGAGGAGCTGTTAACTAGACATTCAAAACTACTCAGGAGAGATCACCACAGTCATGGCCAGAGGGATGGACTGGCACAGTAACATTTTTTCAAGGATCAAAAGACAAGGGGTTTGTCATATAACATCTATCCTCCAAGAGAAATTCTCTGTCTCCTTGCTCAAAATGATTCTGTGCATAGAAGTGGCAGAAAGATTTGCAAACCCTAGGGCTAGAGCTCAGCAAGGGCTCACAGACAAGGTAAAAACAAAGAAAGAAAGAAAAGAAATGCAGAACAGAGCAGAGCAGAAGAAAGCAGAATTCCACTGTGTGCAGTCACAGCATTCAAGACAACTCTTTCCCACATATCAGACCCAATATTGCCAATACCAAGGGTCTTCTGACCATTTAAGCAATTTCAAGATTCAAGACAGGCTTCACGACTATCCCAGAAATGATCCCTATAGGATAGAGCCACAAAGCTGTATTGGACTTTTGTTATTCAAGATAATAAAGACAAGGACTGACCATGAAAAATTGCAGAAGGACTGTGTGAGACTGATAAAATAGCACAAGAAATTCAATCTAAATAAAGTGATAAGGTGATGCATGCAGGGAAGAACATTTCTAACTTCACATATAACTGATAGGTCCTAAGCCAAGCACAGAAGCAAGATCTTGTAGCTATGATATATTGCTTCATGATAACATCAGCTTGGGTCTTTGTGTCATGGGAAAAGAAAATGAAATGTAAGATATTACTATCACCATTGAGAGAATAGAACAGAACAGGTAGAGAGCAAGGCAGAGAGCATCATTATGCCCTTGCATAAAACCAAAGTAAGTCTGTATCCTGAATTCCATGTGCAGCTCTAGTTCAGTCTCAATAAGAACAAAGTAAAAGTCCAAAAGCACCTGAGAATGGCAGCAAGGGTAACACAAAGCATGGAATAGCTTCCGTACAGCAAATGACTAAGTGAAAAGGACTGAACCAGCAGTGATTTTACAGAAAGCCATCATATCCCGGTTAACAAGGGGATGGTGGAGAGGGATCAGTTGTTCCCTGTCTCATCCAATACAATTTGATACCAGGAGGCGTCAAATGAAACTGCTGGATGCCAGGCTCAAAACAAAAAAAAGGAGGTGTCTTGTCACACCATGTGCAGTAAAACTGTGGAACTCCTTCCTCAGGATGTTGTGAAACCAAAAATATTATACAAGTTCAAGGACATAAGCTCACAAAATAGAAATCTGCTAAGGATTTTTAAATGTGTAGAAGCTCCTCCCAGCTCAGGCTCTCCTCAAACCACAAATGGCTGAAAGGCAGCAGACCTTTAGCAGGAAGCATCATATATATACCTCTGCTATTGTGATATTCCCCAGGCATCTGCTTTGGCTCCCATTTGAACTGGGAGGCTGGGATAGATGGATTTTCAGTCTGGCTCAGTCTACATCTTCATGATCTGAAGGAAATAGATCTATGACAGATGCCAACATCTTTCAAGCCTTGGTCTCTTTGGACCTGAACACAAAAGCTGTCCACAAAAGCTGTCTGTAAGGTGAGTCCTCAGTGGGTTAATGTGACAAGATAAATATGATGTTTTAGATAGGAAGGGAGGAGGACTTGTTCCCTGGAGCAATAAGCATAACAAATGTGGTTTTCCTGAAAGTCAAAGGGTTGGAATTTGATGTCAAACACATAAAGGTAAGCTTACAGTAGTCCATGACCTCAAAGGAGCTACTTATGATTGTCACCAGAGCAACAGTCGCAAGAAGGATCCTGAAGAGAATCATGGTGTGGTAGGACGGTCAAATGTAGGATAGGGCCTGCCTTGAATTTGGCCCCAGTCTCCTTGTCCTGACATATTTTTCAGACTTTACTTTGACAGGACTGCCTTCTGAACAGGTAGGTCCTATTAGTCAGGGTCACAACTTCTTATTTTGTTTGAATTGCCCCAAGAAGATCTAAGCTCTGGAGACCTTAAATAATATTGATCTAGCAAAGTGTTTGAAAAAGAAAGGACAGCTGAGAGACTTGAAGAGTTTAGATTCAGCCATTGTGGTCATCAAAACCTAGTAAATTTTGACATGCTTTAGATTCAAGCCTCAAAAATGAGGAAGAAACAAGGAAAATGAAGGGGAATTTAAAATGATAACGAAGAGAGGAGGAGTGGAAATAGTGGTTTACATGAATTGTGGGGAGAATGGACAATTATCTTCTAAGCTCATCCCACTGGGACGTTTTTGGGTGATCAAAGGTGTCTCAGACAAACAACCCATCTCAGACACCATATGTAGGAAATCCCAGTACAGACCAGCTCAAATCTTGTGGCCAGAGGCCACCTCCAGTATGAGCCAGGTCTTGCTGACCAGCTAGGAATGGAGTCTTCAAAAGTGGTTTGGGGGCACCCACCCCGTTTTCTTGATGGGGACACAAAACACAAAAAGGATCCAGAGATTCAGAAATTGTCTTTAAATTCACTAAAGTCACTTTGCTGTATGTAATCATATGACTGTCTCAAAGGCTATACTCTCTAGTTGAGGCTCTATCACACAAGGCTCATCAGTGCCAAAGGATTTCTAAGGGAGACCTCCCAGCTTTCTTGATCCATGAAGTATCTTCCGACAATGTGCAAAGTAAATTAGTACAAAACTTTCCTACTCCATTTGCCGTGTAACAGTATCCGAGATTTTAACTGATTTGAACCTTACTCTGTAAAGGTGAATTTACCTCACTTGACCTTTTCTTGAATCATTCTTAAAGCACCTCTCAGTGGTGCATTTACAGTGCATCCTTGAACTACAGACACTCATAATACCTCCTCTGTATCATTTCAAGACATCCAGGACTCTTGCTACCACACAATTTGCTTCTCAGTAGCATCCAAAAGGTGAAAGTACAACATGAAAAGGGATTCAGAGTACATATTTAACAAGCTCCTAGAATACAGAGTGTTATATGGGGCCAAGACCAGGGTCAAATCCTGTCAGTTGCACAGAGATTCTAGCACAAGGCTGCATTGTAGAGCTAAAGGGTAGGACCTTTGTATCCTTTAAACATGCAGATATTATCATCAGTCTCTTAAATGCCCCCATTAGAAAGAGAAGTTCAGGTGAGAGCTGACACAGGATGAACTATTGAGGCAGATTGTAGTGGGACAAATATTTTGAAATCTCAGAATCTGAAACCCAAGGAGCATTAATCACCAAAGTCACTCCATGAATCAAGGACCAAATGCATGGTGAAGCTTGCACATGGCCTAGCACACAGACTCTCTAGGGTAGGGTTAAACCATGCTGGTGGGATGGCACAGAGAAACCTGCATTGCTTGCTAGCATAAACAAGCTGTAATAGCATTCACTGCCTGTCTAGTCAGACAAACCACATTTAATTACCGTGCGTCCAACTTACAGTAATCTGGATGCAGATAGATCTGAAATAAATTGAAAGGAAATGGATTTTATGTTACAATGTAGAAAGGAAAAGCACATTAAGATAAAGACGATTAGGTGAATTGGAAGAACCTTGTGAAAGATAATTGTGTTCAAAACAACAGCATCTTCAGCAGGGGAATTTCTGTCATGTGGAAGTTATACTACTCACACTCAGAGAAGTGTCCACACCAGATTGGCTCCTTCTTCCTTTGCATGGTGGCTCCTCGAGTTTCTCTAACAGTTGCAGCTTCTGGCTTGACTGACACCAGCAAAGCCATTTCTCTACATCTCTGAATCTCACAGCCAGTCTGGTATTTCTCTGTGTCTCACATCCTCCTGGGAGACAACATATGCTTCCCTTTTCCACCCTTTACGTGTTTAGACTGCAAATGCTCTGTCAGCAGTATAAGGACCTGACCCATACAGCAGGAGAATTTGCAACCTGTCCAGTCCCACCCTGCCTGTGAAGCTGACCAGTCCCATCTAGCTTCATCCCACCATGAGAAGTATCTAAATCCTTGGCTAATACAGGTGCTGTCTCAGTGCCATGAGGTGACTGAGTCACTCTGGTACATGCCTCTGGAGAAACAAGACCTGCTCTTACTGATTGAGAGTGGTCACATGGGGATTTAATCACTGTTCCTAGCAGTGACATCTGAAAGAGATAAAAAAGGAAGCTGAGCAGCCTGTGTATACCCATCTGCAGTCAGCCAGTTTGTCAAGGCATTAGATTCGTCCCCCAAACTAGGAGCCAGCTTTCAAACATACCAACATCCCAGGCTGTTTTGATCCAGAGCTGTGGGTGAGCCTTGCTTTATTGCTGGCTACTGCTTTATGAGAGCAGAAACTGTCTCTAATTACGGAGTGTGGGTAAAAGGTTGCACCCTTCAGCAAGCACTCAGAAGCAAGGAGGTTACCATCATTTTCTCCTGGAGGGACTGGTACAGCATGGCCTTAGTCTCCATATGTGCTGCACCACAGCTGATTGTCACAAAAGCCAGTTACTGATGTGCTTCACCATAAAATAGGATCCCTGCTTGACATCCCTGCAGCACAGAACTTTGAAAAAAATACCTACAAAAAGCAGAAATATCTAGTGAGCCTCTGGATTAGCTGATTCAACAATGCTGAGTCTGTTGTGTCTTAATGTCTCCTTTGAGAGGGCAATGGCATGGCTGGCAAGCAGCAGGAAGCCTGCTTGTGGTCATGTTAACATCAACTGTTTCCTTGTGATCCTGCTATCTTTGTCTGAGGCCCTTCCAGAACGGAGAGCCCATCATTCCAGCTTCATTTGCACTCGTGTTGTGAGAAGCTGCTCCTTATTTCTTCATAGGAGGTACTTACCTGTCTTCCATAGCAGCAGGGCTAAACTCACCATTTCCAACTTTACCTCTGATCAAAAGGATGCATAATAGCAACTTCTGGGTCCATGAATCACATATTACCTTTTTTTATAGATCTTGGCTTTTTCTACCTTAGAGTCACCAGGGACTCTGATTCCCAGTGCTCTTGTCAGGATTTTTCTTGTTCTTCAGTTTCCTACAGACCATGTGACAACCCACACTGTTGAGGTACTACTCTGAACCGCAGCAGTGCTAATCATCTGTCTGAATTTGGGTCCGTGTCCATCCTCAGTAAGTACTTTAGTACCTATTCCGATAGATTGTGGAGTACAGATATTTTGGTATCAGGTATATTGTATCCAGGAAAAATTGCTTCCATGCATTTGGAACCCTCTTGCTGGCTGACAGTTACCTGGTTTTGGAATGGGTCCTTTATACTTTTTCAGAGTCAGCAGAATCTATGGGAGCAGATTTTGCTTCACAGTCCTTTTCATTTCAGCCTCCATAAACCCTAGGCACAGCTGGCACATAACACCTCTGAATTCTAATTTTGAGAATCTCATGGTTACTTGCCTGCCTTCCTTTTGAGATAATGGAAAGAGCAATGGTACATTCAATGTGCTGCCACCTTGCTACCATCCTCCTGTTTATCAGAACCAGTACCTGCTGAGGAATTGTCTGTGCTGGGCCCCTGTCCAGGCCTGACATAAACAACATCTTCCTCAGTGTCTACAGTTTGATTGCTGAAGTCATGCCTTGATAGGTATGACTTAGGCTTAATACAGACCAGCCTAACAACCCTTGCTCTATTTTTTGCTTCTTGTGGTTTCACACAAACTAGTGTTTTTGTTCATACTCCATTGACAGTAATCTTACTATTTCACTCATGGTGACTCTACTATTTTGGTTACTTATCCCTAGATATTTGACGAGCTTCATCAGCTTCCTTGATGCCACTGACTTTCTGATGCCATTATGAAACTTTCTTGGTTCCTCTCTTTAATTTTTTTAGTTCCTGAACCTTTAATGTAACTCTTTGAACATATTTTTCTTGCCTACTTGGCTGTATTAACTTCTGTTTCAGGCATACCATTTCCATCATAAGAAATGAACAGTTTTGCTACATCTGGAACTTCCAGCTTTTATCCGAAGTTACTCCAAGTCACCAGTCATGCTATTCATATGATCTTTCCCATATCCAAATACCACCTCTGCAGACCTAAGTATCTTAATATTACCAATCTTGCTATTATTTTCCTAGGAAGCAGGCTAAGATAAGAAACACAACCTGAATGTCAGAAGAAAGAAAGGATGTTTCCTAGAAAGGGTGTTGAACACGTTGCCAACAAACACTCCTTTTTTCTAAAGGCTTGTGCCGGAAGCCTGCTGATACATCCAGGCAATATATTTGAGGATAACAAAAAATGTCTCTGATGGCCTGCAGTGAAAAGCATTCCCCTTAGTTTATTTGTTTCACATCAGAAACTAATGGAAGAATTTTATCTATTTTATCTATTACACGAAATTGCTACTTCATCGACTTTTCTCCTTACTCAGGGATTCCTGGTGCTCTAAGTCCCTCTACCTACACCTTTAGCCATTGGTAAAATGCAAAATAAACTTTTCTCTGTGTGCTTCTCAGCTGTATTCCCACAGTCTGCACTTGTGGTACCCATCACCAAGGCAGTCCCACACAGTTAAGTGCATTCCAAGCACAGGGCTGTGCTCTGCAGGGATGGGTCAGGCACTGTGGTCATACAAGCCAAGGATGGACCGGCAGTTGAGCTGTTAAACTCTGACAAAACTCTATTGCCAAGTGCCAATGAGACTTAATCTGGTTTTCTTTGGAGACTCACAATCTGGCCAAATTGGGACAGTTTTTCAGGGTATGACAGAAGTCATATCCCCTGCAGTGGAGCTCCTTTCAAGCCAAATTTCTAATCTCTGCTCCACAGAAACTTTAGATCTTCCCAAAGAAAGGCACTGCTAGTCAATTTTAAACTACAGAATACATCTGTTTCTTTTTCTCTAACCTCTTTCCAAGATTAAACTCAGCTCCCTCAACCCAAACCACCAGAGACATCCACCATGGTGGATCTCTGCCTCCACAGCTACATTCGGCTGGGTTGTAAGACTCTGGGAACAGGCTCTTAAAACCAGCCTTGTAGAAAGCATTGTCAAAACCTCCTTTTTCTTGTTTTCTACCAACAGCTGTAGCAGAAAGCAAATACAAGAGCTGAAAGCAACAACCTATTGATCTGAACCTATCTGCAATGCTAAGGACCCCATTTCTGCCACATTCCTTTCTCTGTCTTTTCAGTAAGCCAGCTACTACCATGAACCTTTCCTCTTTCAACCTCTGCATGCACCCACCAGCACATTAATCCGCAGCAATCACTTCTTGCGGTTGCTTGATAGATGAATTCAGCAGAGGCCTGTCCTGCAATACATCAATGGTGCACAGCTAGGCCAGGCTCAAGGGTCTGCTTTCTAATGATAGACATGAGGGCAGCCACAGTGTGCAACCCACGTGTGAGATGGATGCCCTGTGAGAAGAGGTGTAGAGATGAGAGGGGATGTGCTGCTCATGTAAATTTTCTACATTAGATTAGCTGCCAGCATCAATGCATAGGGGCAGGTTGCTCCCATTTGCTAGGATCCCAAAGAAAAAGGACACAAAGGAGCAGTGCTAGATGGTCCTATGATCCCTCCACCTTGCTTAATCCCTCCCTGGAGAAGAATAACTGATAACTGCTGAGAGGAACAGCTCCTGTCTGAAAGGAACATATACCTGACTCCCTGGGAGTGGGAGATGTCAACAAGGGAGGATTTCATCCCTAAGGAAACAGCTCCTCCTTTGTGATTGAAATAAGATATGAGACACTTAGATTTCTAAGCCTTGCATGAGCACAACCACTGCTTGTACTCATTGCTTTTCCAGTTTATTTATTTGCCTTTCTATTAGTGTGAACAGCTCAGATTCAGCTTGTTCACTGGTTTTGATATGTCTCATTTTTTCTGGCTCCCTCTCTTTGAGACAGTGCACCCTGGAGTTAGGCACCCACATACACATCAATAAACTTGCTGGATGGGTAGGGGATGATGGACACATTTGGTGGGATTTGTTGTGTGCCACTTCTAAAAATGAGGCAAAGACAGTAACACAGCACTAGAAATCTCACTTGAAATGACTCTTTCTGAAAATCTTGGCCAGGATCAGGTCTTGTGCTCTGCAAAACTCTCCTCTGCCTCCAGACGGATTATGTTACTTTGGTGTATTTATTACAACCTGGGTGCAATCAGTTCTCATGATGAATATCCCTTTAGCCGTCCTATACCAATTACTCATGTGCTACCTGCTCAGTGGAAAAGAACCAGTGAATCTCATTTCTTCACTCGCCAAAGATTTCCCTGCCTCCTTTTCCATCGTTACATTTCTGGAAGCGCTTTTCCTCTTTTTTTTTTATTTTAGTCCTGGGCGTCCCCTGAGCTTGGTGATTGCATTTAAAACAGACACAACGACATTATGAAGCATTAAACTAATGGCATTTGAGACCATTTTTCTCCCGTAAACCATTATGACGTCCCCGGAACGGCTGGCAGAGGGCTGAACACCAGCGCCACCATCCAGGGCTGCATCCCTCTCTGCCACTCCGTACCCGCTCTGGGATTCGAGGTGCCATCTCCTGTGCTGCTCTCGCTGTAACAGCCCCCAAGAAAGCTGTTTTGATCTTCAGATGAGTTGTTTGGCACGACCATAATGACAAATATGTGAATGGGGGGTTAACCATGAATTGCAAAGTACCTATCAAATCCCCAAGGTGGAGAGGAATATATCTTCCTTCACACCCTTTTGATGTATAGTTAATTACACGAATCTGGAACTGTTACCATGTGCAAACAGAGTGAAAATTGACTTTCTAAGCCATCCCTGGCCCCTCTGCATATGTCACTCGCTCTAGCCCAGTATCATGCTCTGTCTGTACACACACAAATATATAATCAGTATGGGTTTAGACCCTTTTTTTTGATAATCCAGCATTATAAAATGTTAGAGAGACAGAACGGAATGTAGCATCCTTCAGGCCTGATGCAGCTTTTCTAAAAAGAAGAAAAAAAAAATCCTTATTTTATATTGGTTGTTCTTTCTCTTGCCTGAATAAAAGCTTTAGCACAGCTTGAAAGGGTTGCATGTGCTGAAATGTAGCCCAAGGATATGTGTTATTATCCATCCCCTCTTGACCAGCAGGGTCTCAGCTCTCTCTCCCTTTCAGCCTTTTGTTTGAACAGATGGGATTGGGGAACGAAGGGAAAGAAAGGCAGTCTGTTCTCATTAACGCTCCCAGTACACAAACACAAACCTGAGCACAGGGGACCTACAGAACAGGACTGCTTCCACTCCACACATATCCACTGAGACCATATGTACCCGCACACAAAGGCAGACAGAAGACCCACATCGAGACAGCTACTAGGCATTTACCAAAGATGTCTCCTCACCAACTATTTTAAAATTGTTTTTTTAATAGAAGGCCTTACAGGTCATTCCTTTTTTTTTTCAGCCACCCAATTTAAAAAATAACCTTCACTGATATGGTGTTGAGGTTGTTTTAAAAGAAAGACTGTCATCAAATCAGCCTAACACCTGAGCTGGGAGCATTTGTTTTGTCTTGTTCTGATGTGAGCTATGTAAAGAGGCTTCAGGCTGAATTTGCCAGACTAAGGACAAGGTTTGTGCAGCTTAGTCTCCTGGCATGGGCCTAGGCTGCCTCGTCTGGAAAAGGTGCTCAAAAACCTGCTGTCCTCCATGATGGACTACCTGTCCATTGAAAATATCTCCTGAACACAGTGGCCAGGGTGGGCTGTAACACTTCAAAGCTGGGTTCTTCCATTTCCCTCGTGGCTCTTGCATATTTTTGCATATTTACTGATAGAGCACTTGGAAGACCCACTCAAATAAATGCTTGATGCTTTTTTTGAACTGGGCATAGTCATTGGCCTCAGTGATCTCCTGTCACAGTGAATGTCTTCATGGGCAGTACATGAGGAAATGTGTCCTTCCAGCAAAGCTTGACTCCTCACTTTGGAAAAGGGCAAGCAGCTCCAAGCTCTGCAGCCTGGTGGCTCACCACCCCATGGCAGCTGGGCAGAGATCAATGCCCACAGCCTGTGACAAACTCAAAGCCACTTGAAATAGCAAAGATGGGGAGGTGAGATAGCTTCATCAGCACCCCACTGCACACCACACATCCATCACACACAGATGGCTACCGCAGTGTGGCTGACATGTGGCAACTCATTAAGCTGCTGTACTGCAGCCACACACTGGCCTCAAATCATGCTTGGAGCTGCAGCAGAATGGGTCGCTGTCTGAGCATGGCAGGCTTCTCCAGATACAGAGTTTCCTCCGCTTCTCTTTCTGCTGGCGACCATCACTGCAGTGCAGAAAGCATTTCTGGGCAACTCAGGTCTCTCTGCCTCTTCCTTCTTCTGCAGGTCAGCTCTGGCTCAGCTTGTCCTCCCCAGAATTAAATGGGTCAGGCCTGAAAGGAAGATGTGCCAGACATTGGCAGAGCTGCTTAACAAGGGCCTCCCAGATCAGAAGCACAACAGACATGAGGTGGCTCTGAAACAAGCACTGGTGAAATGAATAGTCAGGAACAAATTCCCCAAATAGGGTCTTTGGTTAAGGCCCCCGACTGATCTTTGTAGTTGATCATATTTCCCAAGGAGCCTCACCACATCCTAAAGAACACCATATTATTACTTTAGGTGTCTGGTAGCAAAGCGAAGCTAGAGAATGGCTCTCCTCCAGCTGTAGTAGGCTGCAGTGAGCTGGAGACATGGCAGGTTCTTTCCTCAAGTGTAAGAATGAAACACCCGTGTATTATGTCCAGCATCAGGTAGATCTATATTTCATTACAGCCCCGGGCATTTGACATGTAGTCTCAAGAAAAGAGAGCTGTCATTTTTTCCCCAGGTATTGTGAGTATAGGGAATGCAGAGCAGAAAATGAAGTGGTTTTCCCCGCAGGGCTGTTTGCAGAAGATCACAGGGGAGCCAAGGCAGAGGAGCATTAGTACCTCTGTTCGCAGGCTCTCACACATTCTCTGGGCATGCAGAGGCAGGTTTCCATAGCCACACACCTCCTTTGAACACCACTGCACACACACGTGCTCTGCAGGTTACTGCCAGCAGAAGGGCGGTTGGCAAGGCACCCTCTGCTAGCTTTTTTCCATCAACACTTGCCCAGTTTCCATAAATAACAGCAGCCGGGGGCAGAGCCCAAACACAGCCCCCTGCTAGCCAACCACAGACTGGCACAGAGCAAGCTGAAGGCTTACAGGCAGTGGGTCCAGGTTGCACATGAGCTGCACCAAGAAGGTGGAGGCCCTGCACCGAGCCCCATGGCACAGCACCCCAGACACAACTGCTCTCAGCAGGTGCAGAACAGCTCGTGTCCTGCAGCAGCATCACTTCAGCACGTTGCAGAGCACAGCTAATGAACCTGGAGGGGCCCACACCGGCAGCAACCAGGTGTAGCACTGCTCTCCTCAGTAATGGCAGCATAAATAGCATGGCAAAAGTAGCCAGAGCCAGGACACATCACTTGGAACAAAGCAATGTTCAGGACAAACCCCTAGACCTCTGCAGCACACCTTGCAGTGCTCCCAGCCCAGGACTGGACTTCGCATCAGCTTTAATTGCACTTTAGGCAAGCAATGGTTAGCAGGAGAGACCAAACCACCGAGCACCATTTTCAGCAGGCTGTAAGAACAATATTGTTATCTGGAGGCTGATGCTTTGCCCATTTGCATGTCTACATGGCATCATTTCTCAAAAATAGATTCTATTCCTAAAATCCCAGTTAGCCAACTAAGGAACACAGGCCCCCAAACTCTTCAAAGCAAAACACTTGAAATTTGGGCTTGGCAAACATGACACAGCTCAGCAGCTTGCACTCTTCTTAGGAAGAAATGGCAATGCTTTCACCCAGACAACAACAAACCCACTCCCCCTAAACTTAACAGAAGAGTCAACTGAAGTCTAGGACTATCGAGGTTCCATAGCTTTCCTCTGTCTCTTCAGCAGAGGAAATTTTAAAAATTCAACTCTTGTGTTCAACCCATACCAGAAAAGCAGCTTGGAATTTGAAATTACACATCTAGAAAAAACTCCTTGCAAAGAAGTGAGTTTCAGATCTGTGAAAATATTTTGCTTCATCTTAAATAAAGCCTAAGCAAGAAGCCACTTGAAAATGAATTATTAATACAGAACATTTCAATAAATTGGAAATGTTCCACCTTTAAATTACCTATGAGGGCACAAGTGCCAATGTACAATGAAAACGGGCTCAGAGTGCCACTACAAAATCAGCAAATGTCTTGGGCTGTGAGTTATCCAGCTTCATTCAGGCTGTGTCATGGAAAGACTGATCAAACTCCTCTCTGTGGATATTTCCAAAATGTCCCAAAACTACAAAGATAAGCCTGACAGTGATTCTCCTGCTCTTAGCTATACCTTTTCCCTACACAGCTGCTGCTAGTCATGCTTGGAAACAGAATGCTGACAGACAGCCCTTTGCTCCAATAGAGTTGTCACAACATTGCATGTGGCGTTTTGCTCCACCTCTCCTGTTTTGCTCTTCTCTCTACAAGAGTCTCTTTCAGACCATCTGTGCCTCAGAGCTCAGGACAGCACTGTGCTACCTGAGCCTGCAGTGCCTTGGCAGAGGTCAGCACCCCTGGTGCCACCAGACAAACCACTGCTTGAGCTCCATCCTCTGACAATTGCTTGCATCAGTTCTCAGCAGCTGGATGCTGGAGACTGCTATTTATACCCTGCAGTTCCCCAAGCTCTCATATTGTCTCAGATTCCTGGAACAGGACACAGAAAAATGGCCAGGGTGCCACCACCAATGGGACTCAGGGGGTCAAATCCCAAATGCCACCTAGACCCATGACTAATGCTACCAGGAGCACTCCTTGGGCCTATATGATCTGTCAGTGAAGATATACCTGTTTATACCCAGCTGAAAAGGACCAGGGGATTACAACTGGAGGCCAAGGAGAGTGTTGTCATTGCAAATAATGCTATCCACATTCTAGACTACATCAGGAGGAAGGTGGCCAGCAGATTGAGAGAAATTTTCCTAATCTGCTCCTAAGTGTTGGTGAGACTGTGCCTAGATATTCTGTTCTGTTTGGACCTCCCAGGTTCCAGAAGGATGTTGAAAAACCTGGAAGAATCAATTGAGATGCTGAGGGGCCTGGAACACATAACCGATGAGAAAAGGTTTTAGGAGCTGGGCTTGTACTCTGGTGAAGAGAATCTACCAGAATCTACTAGGCAATATAAGAGCAGCCCACACTTATTTCAAACAGATGATGGAGCTCATCTCAAGCTCTCCTACAGTCCTAATCACCCACAAGGTGTGGAGACAGTGCAGAGAGGCTGAAGGGAGAGCTCAGTGTGACAGTTCCTAAAAACAGGAGGAGCCATTCAGGAGCCAGAGCTGCTGCAGCCAGAATGCAACTGCCCTCTCTCTAAAGTTTTCCTGGGATCAATAACCAGAGGTCTCAGGTCAAGTCAAGGGTCAAGTGTTTTCACTGAGCTTTAGAAGTTGTGGTAGCTCCTCTGTGCAATACACTCTGCTCCAGCTCTGCAGAGGTGTTTTTAAACTGGTCCTGGCTCTAGGACTTCTTGGATTATGTCTCTCCATCTCCCCACATAATTCCTCTCCAAGTGAATGTGGAACATGACCATCCTAATTCATCTATGGTGTTTAGACTTGGATCACAGTTAATACAAAGGGGCTGGAGACAGCAAGTAAAACACCATCTGTTCATTAGCTTTGAAAATTGCATAAGTCCAAAGCCAAAACTTCACTTCCTCTGAACTGTGTTAGAACTGTAGATATGGATGGAGATCTGAATCTTCTGTCTGGCTGATCCAAACGCTCCTAAGTGGCAAGTGGTGGGGGAGGATGGGCTGGCTGCTGGATTGCAACTGCTGGCTGCTGTCAGTTCCCAGTACTTTAACACTGCCTGGCCTGACACTCGCTGTGTTCTCAGTGAAATAGCTGGAGCTGGGATGCTCAGCTGGAATGGATCTTCAGCTTTGCTGCTTGGACTGGTTTTTACCTGACAGCTCACTCTTGCTCCCAGTTACACACATGTCCAAGGCACCCACTGACACATACTGAGGGGCCAAACTGTGAAAGAAAAGGGAAACTGGGGTGGGTGAGGCGGCCCACTTGAAGATGGGCCCCACTTTGCTCCTTGCTGCAGGACGCAGCTCCATGTCATCAATAGTCACAAGAGCTCAGCTGCCCACCAGCTGGCTCTACTTGTTCGTATTCAAGTCCTGTGTTTGAATGTGATTTATGGTCCTCAAGAAAAATTAGGTCCTTTGGTCCCTGACAGTGGGTGCACAGGGAGGACAGCAGAGAGAACAAGCCGCCCCTCCTGCAATCCAAAATAAAATCAGAGGGATTGGCAGTGGCAAAACTGGCAGGAGGAGCAGTGGCCCCCCTGTGCTGTCTGGACTATTTCCCAGAAGGGACAGCAAGGCCTGTGTAATCAGGCTCAGCTGGTAATCAGACAAAGTCCAAACTAGCATAAAGACTAAATTATCCCTTAGTCCTTCCAGCTCAGGGGAAAGGATATTGATAGGGGAGGCGAGGATGGCTGCTGGACTGCAGCTGCCAGCAGCAGCCCATGCAGACAGAGAAATATCTCTCTGTCTATATATATACCTAACCTGCCCCTTGCCCCATTGTCATTTAAATAGCCGGCGCCTGGCGTGCAAAGGGCACATGCAAATCCCAGCGCCCTGCTCAGCCGCGCACCAGCATCGCTGCGGGCACCCCGCGGCCCTCGGGGGGAAATAACACCATCTGTGCCCGCCAGCGCTCGCCGAGCGCTGCCTGGAGACCCCGCCGCTCCTCGCTGTGCCGTGTGCCCCGACCTGCCCCTCTCGCCGGTGTACAAAGAGAGAGACTGATGCCAGGCTGTCTGAATTGGTGTGAAAAGGGGCCCCAGCAGACAAGGCTAAACCTGAGCCCAACTGGCCCTGTAGCTTTGTTTCCATCAGTGCTGGAAGAACGTATAAAAAGCATCCCCACCATGGAAAAGGTGGGGTGTGCCTTGGGGCTGGATTCAGCCTTGGGAGAAGGGTTTATCACACCCCTAAAATGCAGCAGACCCATCTTTACCTGTTCAAAAAATCACAGCTGTCAAAGTTATATGACCATTTTTAAATCATAAGATTTAATTTACATAAATAGATTTTTATGTGTGTAAAGGGAGGAGTGAGCTTTTTTGCATTTTGGTTTCTGACCCTTTAAACCCTGCCATATGTCATGGCTTCAAGCTGCCCTCTGCAACTTTGGGGGTGGGGTGGAGGCTTAGAATTTAACAGTGGAAAGCCAGGACCTGAATTTCACTCTAGCAGTTACCTCCAAAGTCCTGTTACTCCCCACTACTCCTTCTCACACTGCAGGCACTCTGTCAGCTGTCCATGGACACTCTGGAGCCCAGACCTCTGTATAGGGCCTGGTTAAAACACAGAATTACATAGTATGTAAGGCTGGAAGGGATCTCTGTAGATCATCTGGTGCAACCTCCCCACTCAAGCAGGGTGGGGAGCACACTGGACAGGATCGTGTACAGACAGTTCTTGAATATTTCCACGGAAGTTCCTTCCACATCCTCTCTGGGCAATCTGTTCCAGTGTTCAGTAACCTGAACAGTAAAGAATTTCTTCCTCATGTTCAGGCAGAGCTTCCTGTGTTCCAGTTTCTGCCCGTTGCCCTTTGTCCTGTTGCTGGGCACTACCGACAGGAGTTTGACTCCATCCTCTTGACATCCTCCCTTCTGATATTTGAATATATTGATAAGGTTCTCTCTGTCTTTTCTTCTTGAGGCTGAACAGGTGCAGCTCCCTTAGCCATTCTTTACAAGACAGATGCTCCCAGTCCCTTAATCATTTAATCAACTTCCCACTGGACCTGCTGCAGGAAGTCCACGTCTCTCTTGTCCTGAGGAGCCCAGAACTGGACACAGCACTGCAGATGCAGCCTTGCCAGGGCTGAGCAGAGGGACAGGATCACCCCCCTCGACCTGCTGGCATTGCTTTTCCTAAAGCACCCCANGGCGGCTCCCCGTGAGGCGGCGGCCGCGGGCAGGGGACGCGAAGGAGGAGGGAGATAACAGGGACTGGCTGCACGCAGGTACCTAAAGCTGAGGAAAAGCTGAGGGTCTCAAAAACATGGCACTGGAACAAGTTTATCAGAGAAGCTCTAGATACACCATCTCTGGAAGTGCTCAANTCCTGTTACTCCCCACTACTCCTTCTCACACTGCAGGCACTCTGTCAGCTGTCCATGGACACTCTGGAGCCCAGACCTCTGTATAGGGCCTGGTTAAAACACAGAATTACATAGTATGTAAGGCTGGAAGGGATCTCTGTAGATCATCTGGTGCAACCTCCCCACTCAAGCAGGGTGGGGAGCACACTGGACAGGATCGTGTACAGACAGTTCTTGAATATTTCCACGGAAGGAGATTCCACATCCTCTCTGGGCAATCTGTTCCAGTGTTCAGTAACCTGAACAGTAAAGAATTTCTTCCTCATGTTCAGGCAGAGCTTCCTGTGTTCCAGTTTCTGCCCGTTGCCCTTTGTCCTGTTGCTGGGCACTACCGACAGGAGTTTGACTC
The DNA here is from genome assembly GCA_013399915.1 of Illadopsis cleaveri. Taxonomy (NCBI): domain Eukaryota; kingdom Metazoa; phylum Chordata; class Aves; order Passeriformes; family Timaliidae; genus Illadopsis; species Illadopsis cleaveri. Next base: position 101,237 of record VXBB01005092.1, on the reverse strand, counting down.
CATCCTCTTGACATCCTCCCTTCTGATATTTGAATATATTGATAAGGTTCTCTCTGTCTTTTCTTCTTGAGGCTGAACAGGTGCAGCTCCCTTAGCCATTCTTTACAAGACAGATGCTCCCAGTCCCTTAATCATTTAATCAACTTCCCACTGGACCTGCTGCAGGAAGTCCACGTCTCTCTTGTCCTGAGGAGCCCAGAACTGGACACAGCACTGCAGATGCAGCCTTGCCAGGGCTGAGCAGAGGGACAGGATCACCCCCCTCGACCTGCTGGCATTGCTTTTCCTAAAGCACCCCAGGATACTGCTGGACTTCTTGACCATAAGCGCACACTGCTGGCATCATCAGCGAAACACGGCCAAGGTGCTTCAAGAACCGGGCCCGCTCTATGAACGGGGCTGCGTAGGGGTCAGCAAGCACCGAGCGGGCGAGGCAGGCAAGGCACGGCAGCCGCGGCATCAGGCGCAGGTTGCCCTGCTCTCCCATGGCGGGTTGTCCCTGTTGCCTCGGGCTGTCCCCGTGTTCCCTCCCCCGGGACGCCCCTCACGCCCCGCGCGCAGCTGCCGGGACAAGGCGGGCGCGGCACGCGGCGCCACACGCGGGGCGGCAGCGCCACCTGGCGGCTCCCCGT
>VXBB01005092.1:59923-100583 GCA_013399915.1 Illadopsis cleaveri | reverse complement strand
GATCCTTCTGTGGCTCTTCATGGCAGGTTTCATGCTATTACCCAAACATTTCTACTTTGATTTTCAAACAGAGATGCTTTAATAGAGAAGCTTTTCTCTCTTCTGTGACTGCAGGTAAAAGCTTGAGCAGAGACACCCTGAAGCTGCCATGCTGGAGAAATATCATGAACAAGACATTTTCTCAGATGCCTAGAATTAGATGATCTTTAAGGTCCTTTCTAACCCAAAGCATTCTGTGATTCTATGGTTCAAGGTCCCAGTTGCCTCCTTTGCCTGTGTCAGAGGAGATGGAAAGAAAGATCAGTCCCTGTCTCCTGCCATACCAGGCACACCACCATCCATGGGATACAGGGGGCTATATCCCACCACCAAGGAGACTCAAAAGCCACCAGCTCAGTCTGAAGACCTGGTCATCCTGCAGTACCTGGTCTCAGTCTTCTGACAGCTCCTAGCTGAAGCAAAGTCACTTCTGAGCTTCAGAGTTTGGCTCTTAATTTAGACCTCGGCATGTGAACGCTGGGTCTGCAAGGAGGGACAGCCTTAAGCAGCTACAAAAAGGCTGATCTTCCAGAGACATTGATAATTAAAAATTATTAATGTGTTTATAGTTGATAGTTTGTGAGAAACTGTTGATGGCTGGCTGTATACTTCTGTGCAGCCGAGCCTCCCCATCACAAATCGGCCACCAACAGAAAAGAGAACAGAATCCCATTACATTAATTGTATCATATCATTTAAGAAGCTCTGTCTAGCTAAATCTTGAAGGACCTTCAGGAGTTGGGCTATGATCCAGGAAAACAATGACCCACATACTTAACTTCTAGCACAAGGGCAGACCTAATGGGATGCAAAATTAAGCACAGGCCTAAGTGTTTTCGCTGGGTTCAGGGCCATCCAGACTAACACTTCAGAAAAGGTCAACATCTCACAGCCTGTCAGTGTCAGTGGGGAGATAGATGGAGTGCTGCTTCCTAATTTTACTTATGCTAATAAATTCCCCACCTGTGTACAGTAATTTACAGGCCAAAAAAAAAGCCAAGCTACTGTCACTGGATAGCTATAAGACAGCAGCTGGTCATAGTGTTTGGTTCACTAGAGTTTAATAAGTGAGATCTCTCAGGGCTGGATAATTCTGGGCAGGTTTGGCCGCTCCTGCAACCTCTTCCTGAGTATCTGGCTCCCCAGGTTTCCTTCAAAATGTTTCCAGTAAATTTGTGTGTATGTGTGTGTGTGTGTGTGTGTGTGTGTGTGCACATGTTAGAGCCTGATCCTCAAGCAGTGGTCTCTCAGATCTCATCTGAGACATAGTTTAGGTACAGGAAGGGAATTTTGGATAAAAATGAAAATACTGCAGTTCAAAACATCAAAAGACATACTTTCACTCCAAAACATTCTGTCCAATTAAAACACACTTTTAAAGTCCTTCATCTTGCAGGATCTGTTCTTTCTGCCACTGGAGAGGTTTAGCTGTTTTTTTTTTTTTCAATTAGCACCTCAATTAATGTCATTGAAAGCCTGCCTGAGATAGTTGCTGGGTAGCCTTCCCCTTTTCAGCATGTGCAGTTATTTGGGTTGACACTGTCAGGATAAATGATGCTGTTCAGCCACACAGTTCTGTATATGATCACAACACATTGAAGTCAAAAGGGCTAACTTAAGTCCTAAATACTCAGGGTCTTCATCAGATTTGAAAAATTTTAAATGCATCAGTGACTCAGGCCCTGTTCTGATTAATTTAGCTGCCTAAATCTCTTTTCTGTGGATTCGATCTGGACAAATAGCAATCAGAACAAACTCTAGGAGCAGGAAAAAACATCCCAATTTCACATCTTCACAGGCCTAGCCTTAAGTATCTAATTGGCTGCTTAAACCCCAAAAATCTGCTACTTGCAAATGAAATTATAAACCTGAGATGACTGCAGCTTGAAATTGGTCTTTAAAAGAGCATTGTGTTCTTAAATCTGCAGGTTTTAACTCTGGTAAAAGAGTAATATGAGTAGTCCAGAAAACACCACTTTATGGTGAGGCGGGTATTTGTATCTTTGTCAAAACATCCCAGAGAACATAATGAAAGCTCTGTAATCCTCCTGGAAATCTTTCCCTCTATACTGGATTGAAATGGAAAGAAAAAAAAATATAGGAAAAGAAAAAGGAAAATAAAAAAAAACCAACAAGAAAGATGGACCAAGGATGAACGGGTATCAGTTATATTTACTAAAATGAAGCTATCTTGGTTTCTGCTTCTGGCCAGTAAGAACTGAGCACAAACTGCTGTGCTAGATCATTTTAGATCCTCTTTTTACATGTGACATTTGCCTGACTGCACTAACTACTCCAGCTCAAATTACTGCATCCCTGCCCTGTATATCCCCACCTGCTAATCCAGGGAGCTTTGTAGAAGCTTAGTTGCAGCGGTCAGCGTGCGGGTGCCACACTCAGCTGTGACGTGCGGTTCCTGAGAGGCGGAAGAGCCGAGCTGGCAGTGCTGGTTCCTCACCCCACGCACGTGCTCTGAGACACAAGAGGGTGAAGAGCACCATCAGCATACAGCATGACTTCTAAAACCTGTCACATCCTCCAAGCTGCCTTTTGCCCATCAAAATATCCCTCAGTCAGGGATCTTCAGCATTCATTAGGACCACGGCACTCAGCAAAGGAGCTGTTGAGAGCAATGTCATGGCTTGCTGCCAAGTCATGAGGATTGTCTGAATGTTGGCCACAGGCTGGCATCTGGTGGTCTGATCTTCTCTTTGGTACAATTCCATTTAGAGTGTACCATGTGGTACAGCTGGCAGCTCTAAGAGTTAGTCTGAAGCCATCTTTGATGAACTCAGAGAAGAAGGGACCAAGCTGGAGCCACGCCTTAGTTTTTTGTGATCCTCCTTACCCACAATACCTACTAAAATGCACCTGAAGAAGAAAATTCTTCACCTGCCTGCAGACAGCCTGTGTCCCACAGAGATGTAGTGGTTCCCACTTTCCCTGGAGCACTACAGAAAGCCACACACCTACTTCCTAGAGTTTACACTAGAAACCAGGCACTATGTCTCCTGTGCACCCTCTTTCCTCCTGCTCTTTACCCCTCAGACCGTTCTGCTGTGCCCCTCAGCCAGCCAGCCCCAGGTCCCATCTGCCAGGGGGTGGGAGGCCCCTTGGCAGGCAGGGATGGAAACAGGAGCACAGCCTGTGGAATGACTCCCCGCTCCCGGGGGAGAGCTGACCTCTGCAAGCTGACACGCTGTGCCAGGGGGCAAGTGTTATAAATATGAGTGAACCCAGCAGCCCTTTATGGAAACCATGACCCAGGCTGCAGCTCAGGGGTGCTGCCAGGTGGTACTTAACTAGGAACCACAGGTTAGAAAGAAAAGCCAAACCATGCTCTGGCATAACACCCTGCTAGCCCCAAGCTTGGAGAGACAAAGCTACTGCTTTTTTCTCCAGGAAGGCATTGGCTGCATGTTTTTGGAGTATTGGGCTTTTTTTCCTTTCTTTCTCAGCACAGAGCTGGTGCAGGAGGCTGCTGCTGAGATATCTTCCTTCTAGCAGGGCTCCTCTGAGCATCCAGCCTCCTCAGGTGGAGCATCTGCTTCCCAGCCTCTGCTTCCCAGCCAGTGCTCTGTCCCAGGATGAAGAGACTCTTCACCAAGGCAAGCCAGTGTTTCTTCAAGAGTGGGTGGCCATTTCTAAGGAGGGGGCAAAAAGATTCAGAAGAAGCTGCAAAATGTTTCTGCTGCCCAAGTGTTGCTGCTAACCACATGAATTGTGGGTAGTGGCTGATTTTCAGTATGGCAGAGATATTTTTTCAATAAGGCAGAGATTTTTAACAGGGGCATGTAGTGATAGTACAAGGGATAGTAACTTTAAACTGGAGGAGAGTAGGTTTAAATTACATATTAGAAAGAAATTCTTTACTCTGAAGGTGGTGAGGTACTGGGACAGGTTTACCAGAGAAATTCTAGATACACCATCTCTGGAAGTGCTCAAAGCCAGGCTGGATGGGGCTCTGACCAACCTGGTCTAGTAGAAGGCATTCCTGCCCCATGGCAGGGGGTTTGGAACCAGGTGGTCTTTAAGGTCCTTTCCAACCCAAACTACTCTATGACTCTGTGATTCTATGACATGCCTCTTCCCACCAGCAGCTTCAGCAGCAGTTTTCAGCCATGCCTAAGGAGGGAGGCAGGGTCTTCAGGTTTTTGCTAAACTTGCACCATTTCATCCTACAGTTTGTGGTTTTCAGATCCTTCTGTGGCTCTTCATGGCAGGTTTCATGCTATTACCCAAACATTTCCACTTTGATTTTCAAACAGAGATGCTTTAATAGAGAAGCTTTTCTCTCTTCTGTGACTGTAGGTAAAAGCTTGAGCAGAGACACCCTGAAGTTGCCAAAGAAAGATGTCACCAGCAAGACACTTTTCAGATCTCCATATTTCTAGGCTGACTTAATGATCCAAGGGACAGGGTATGCTTGAGTCATTAGCTCTGAATTCTTGGGAACACTGTGTAACTCAGCTACACACCAATATCCACGGTGGGTTTGCTGCCAAGTAGGGCTTATTCACATAGAAGTATTTGAAAAATTTACAAAATTTGCCTGGCACCAAAAAAAAACCAAAAAAAAACACGGTAGCATGCTCAAAGCATGGGAGCATAGAGCATAATGGGTTGCCTGGAAACTTTTTCACCCCAGAAATGCAATTGCCTGATGAATTAACTTTTTAGAGAGACTCAGGGCCATCCCAGACAGTATAGAACCCAGTTAGAGGAGGAGAAGAAGGTAAAAATGGAGCAGAAATTCAAGAACAGCAAATCCTCTCTGTCTCCTTACAAAATTAAGGAGCGTGCTAAGCTTGTCTGGCTCATCATTCAAAAGGAATGATGTTCCTGGTGGCACAGTGAGCTCACCCCAGCCCTTCCCAGCCCTTCAGCTGTGCCCCAACAGGCATCACTGTCCAGGCAGGGGAGGAGGGAGGTTCTGAGGGGCAGCACAAGAGGCTGGGAGCAGAGGAAAGCTGAGCAGCCACTCCACTGAAACAGGTGTAAATCTGCTGGGAACAGCTCCGTCAGCAGCAGCAGGCGCCACGCCACTAAATTAAACACCCCTCCAATCATCAAGATGTTATTAAATACGCTGCTGCTCTCTTGGCTCGGAGAAACCTGAGGTGCAGGTGTCACCCCAGACCTGTCCACCCCAAATGGGTGTTCTCTGTGTGGGATCCTTCTTTCAGAGTCTGGCCCCGCAGAGCTGGGTGGAAGCAGTGGCAGTGGTTAATGCACGCGTGCATGGCTGCATGCAGACAGACACATGGACACATGCTCGGACATACTGATCATGGCCAAAGCTGGGCAAGAGTCCAGTAATCCCATCTCCTCCAAAAAAAACGGCAGGGGACTGATGGAAATAGCCAGGCTGTATGTGCCCTGAGGTTTTTCAGAAAGGAACGTACTGCATCAGCTCATGTGGTTTATTTCTCTTACTTTATTAATAATGATTAAATTATTATGATATTATTTGTAATCACTGAGGTCCCTAGGTCAGAGCTCAGTCTGCACCATTCACACCCCAGTTCTTGGGGCACCATCTTTGGGCCAAAGTTTCACACTGGCTCACGGCTTGGCTGTGAATCACTGGACTTCCACAGAGATCTCAGCACCTCTCACAGGAATATACTTGGCCTGGTTTCTGAGCCAGCTCTCCTGAAAACATGGTCAGCAGTAGTTGCATCTCCTTCTCCAGCTCTCTGTGATGCCAAAACCTTCAGGAGCCTAGATTTCCCCCAGGCTCTGTGCCTGGCTAAAGCACTAATCCCTATGAGTCTGTCTATCATATCAGCCCTGGACCCTGCTGGCACAGTTCACATGGAGAACTGAGGCATGGAAAGGTTTTTCCAAAGCCCTGTGGGAAGCCTGTGACTGTGGAAAACTTGAACATCCATCTCCTACCCAGAGCCACTTCCTGTCTCTTGTGAAGCACCTACCCACACCTTGTCCCTTGAGGGGAGATTATGCCACTGTCTCAGGGGCAACTGCTTTAACTCATCAGTTGTGGTATCTCAGCAGAAGAAAGTGGCATTAAATGGGGCAGGATGGCAGTGAAATGGTGTGGTGGTTTTTCTGAAGTAGGGTGCATTAGAGGTATCTAGGGGGGCAAAAAAGTGACCTCTCATCAGTCAGCTTAAAATTGCTGTGCAGGGGTCTACACTGACACCGGGGTATTTTAGGAGTTTATCAAACAAAGGTTGAAGGTTCTATCACCAGATGTGTGTCAGACTCCTTCTTGCTCCCAGGTCCTGCAGAAGAGAAGATGGGCAGGAGCCCACTGCAGGCAGCAGTGTGGCCAGGGCTCTGTGTGGGCTGTTTTATTCAGCATGACTGGAATAGTTCTGAGTCTGGACGGCCCAGCTGGAGGGCCCTAACTCATTGTGATTACCAGCAAGGCAAAGATTTTACTAACCAGCCTATGGCTGTCAAATGCACAGAGTTCTCCCATCCTGCTGCTACATGCAGGAAGCCCTCCAGGGAGCCTCTCCACCTTTTCAGGGTGAGTTGCATATGGGCAAATACAACCCTACTCCCACGGGCTGGCAGAGCTCCCAGCCCAGCTGGGAGGGGTAGGCAGGTCACTGCCTCTGTGTCCTATTGCAAACTCTCTAACCTTTTCCAGTCCACCTGATGGGTTCCCCAACAACCACAACAGGTTGCTCTCAGGTGTCCCTTGTCAGACCTCTGCATGAAGCAGCAGCCTTGTCTCCATCTAGAATTTCTCTTAACACTTTTCATTTTCAATTAATTTCTTTCTCTTTCCCTCCCATTTTGATACATTCCAATGGGCATGTTTCCATTTGGCCACAGTGATGTCTTAGTTAAATCCTTTCTTGTTGTGTAGGGATTATTAGCTCATTAAAAGGTAACTATCTCAGTCCTTCTGGGACAGTACCAGTTTTGACCTTCTAAATTACTTTTTGACATGTACAAGTCACAGGTGCCAGACAAGGTCCCAAAAGCAGAGAGGTGCAATGATCCCCCTAAGGTGGCACAGAGCAACTTTGTTCTGGGGGACACAATACCTAAAAAACACAGGATTTTTTTGAAATGCCTACATGTCTGAGAATGAGTTAGGACACCTGGATTATCTTCTTGACCTTCCCTTTACAACTTCTATATAATGCCACAGAAGTGCTTTTGTCTGTCCTGTATTTGTTTTTCCTCATCAAAACCTGTGTCTTGTGAGTCAGAAAGGGTTTATAGCATCTTCTTATCACACAGCAGGTCTCAAGACACCTCACTCAAAGTACTGTCAGGTACTACAAAGATCTCTGGCAATTTGTAACAGGTAAAAAAGGAAGGGAGTGCCAATGATACAGCTCCTCTGCCTTGTACTTGCCTGCCATCATTGGCATGGCTGCATTGGAGTACAAGCAATGTAAAGCACCATGAAGGACTTGACAGCTTTCAGGGCTGAAGGGAAGAGAGAGAGAACTAGGTTTTTTTCCACTGCAGAGCTTTTCTCAGGATGACAGTGTTCCCCTTGGTGTCTTTAGGAAGGTTCAGTGTGTCTCTGAGGCTCCTACCCTGGTCATAGGAATACGCTGCAAGCTATTACCCACTGTGACCTTGCTTGGCTGGCTGGTGGCAAAAGGCATATTTTCTGAATACTTCTATCTTGCAAAACATACAAGGTCTTAGAAGCTTGAAAAGAGATTAGCTAAAGCAGAACCCTAAATCCTGAAGCCCTGGAAAAAAAGGCTCACTGAAGCATTTGGATCAGCAGTGGCTGGGGACATCTTTAATTGTGTGAGATAGAAAGGACAGTGAAGGTGAGAACAGCAGCATGGAGTGTGGCTGCAGAGGCCAGGAGGGAGGAACAGCAAGTGTATATCCCTAACTTATAGTGCATGTAGGGGAAAAAAAAAACGCAAGCAGAAGATTTTTATTTATCCTACGTCCCCACCCTGCATTTCTGCAAGCCTGAATTGAAGGGATGAGGTTGTACTGTTTTGCTGTTTTGAGCTCTGTTACTGATGACCTATCCTCACAAAATTGGAAGGAATAAAGTAAAATCCTACCTCAATGAATGTCAGGGGTGGTTTTGCAACCTAAATCCCTGGAGCTAGGATTTTGCTTGATGGATGAACGCAGAAAGCCAACAGTAGTGAATAAACCAACTGCAAGTGTTTCTTCTTAATTATCTCCTTCTTTGCCTCAAATTTTGGGCCAGTTCTGAAGGCTGTTTGAACAACATGGGCACTTGTCAGGGTGGACAGGCAGTGAGCCCTACCAGCTCATTCCTCAGGAAGCTTTCAGGGAAACATCTCTGGGATAGTTAGATAGAGGAAAGCGTTGTACTGGTTTCTTGAGGCAGGGCTAAGAGATGCAGCAACAGAGTGGATGAAGGAGTCAATGGTTAAGTAATCAGAGCTGAGAGACTGAACCTTGCAGTCAGCTTATATCAGAGACTAACAGATGCCAGGAAATGAGATATCTGAGCTAAAGGCAAGTGTCCCAGGATTTAGTTCAGACCATATCATTCCCTCGTGTGACACTGCCCACAGAAACACATGTGTTGAAACCACAGGCAGTTAAATGGGATCAGGAAGACACTAGACTATACACAAAGATAGCACAAAGTATTTGGAGTGAACAGAGGAGTGCAAAATCTGAAGGTTCACAGAGAAGCCTGTGAAAGTTCTTTGCTCCTCTCATCCTTCCCTCCCATGGGGAACTTCTATTGCTCCTACCCTATGAAAGAGGATCTGAGACACAGAGAAAACTTATGCCAGTGTCCTGTAGAAATGGGCCTTCAACAAAACTCAGGTTCCCCAAAAGCATGGGGTCTGCACACTGTACTTTTCTTGACAGTGAGCCTGGCCCAAAATTCCAAATTTAAAACATTATCTGAGAGTGGATGGACATGCTTTGAAATTCCAAGGAGTTTTGCTTCTGGGATTGAGATGAGCACATTTCAGTTTGCTGCTGTTAGCACCAAGAGAGAGGATGAAGAGAAAGGCACAATACTTATGGCCTTTGTGAGGTTGTGGGAGCATCTGCTTCAGTCCCAGCTCTGCTATTCCCCGGGGTAAAAAAACAATGCAGCTCTGCTCAGATTCAAGCATTTAACTGCTGTTCTGAACATCCCAAAACACATGAATCCAAGATTTCAGATGTGTATTGGCAGGACTGCAAGAAGAACATCTGTTTTAACTAAAGTTTATTAGAATTAGGAATTTTGGGTGATTGAAGCTGTTGTTCTGACTTTGAGGAATTCACCATTACTTCTGCCTTGGTGAACCTGGTATCTTGAATTTCACTGAGATGCATCTAGAGCTAGAAGATCACAGAAAATGTCCACTAGATTTAGCCCTAGCAGCCCAACTTAGGTTCTGAGTGGAGCACAGAGATGGACTCTCTAGTGACCATGACACCTAGGGTTGGTCTTCTAGGAGGAATTCCCCTTCGCTTGCAGAGGTGAAACCTAACAATCACAAATATTTGCTACTCGTGCCACAAGCAGATAAACGAGATTCATGTGGGGCTAATGAAGCAACAATTTTTGTGAATAAGAAGCATTTTTGTTCCTTTTTTGATAGAAAAAAAAAAGAGGAGAAAATTAAAATTGGATTAAATCTATTTTAAGGCAGATTAAAAAGTTATTCAGACTAGAGAGAGAGTGCATCAAAAATAGCTTGAGCAATATCAAAGTGGAGCAATTGCTGAAGATCTACAAGAATAAAGGAGGTCAGGAGCCTCATAAGCCAATTTTTGAAGCAGCTGTGAACGTTTCATTTTCACACCCGGTCTAATCTGCTCCTGCTTTAAAACACATTGTGATGCCAGTGAAGCCTGCTCCTGCACCCCAGATCCATGGGGGTCCTTCAAAGGTAAGCAACCAGCCTCCTGTATGCCAAATCATCCCACAAACTCGGTTTTGTGTTTTACATCCTAAACACTCAGCATAAACCTAACCAGCCATTGCCACCCACCGTGACACAAGCCTTGTGTCTCCCACTAAAAGCAATCAGGTTTATTCAGACTTACCTCTCCCTCTATAAATGACTGCCCCTGAAGGCTACCTCTGAGAAGTGTATTTTGGAGGCTGTCTTGCTTTGGCATTTACCCAGATTCCTCAGGCTTTGTCATTAGGACTTTAATTTGCCAGCAAACGTTGAACTTCTGAAAAGGCTTTGGAAATAAGACAGATTTGGAAACTATTACCCAGAGGGTCTCAGTCAGTATGTTGTGGGCTGTTCAGGTGAGAAGTGAAAGCTGACATGGAAGTGAAAGGATGTGTGCTCCTAAATCACCCAGGAGATGTGTTTAATCTGCCCAGGAAAGTGTTCTAGTCACCACCCCTGGGGGTATTTAAAAGACATGTAGATGTGATGCTTAGGGACATGGTTTAGTGGTGGACTTGGCTGTGTTTGATTAATGGCTGGACTCAATGATCTTAAGAGTCTTTTACAACCTAAATGATTCTATGATTCTGTAATTGCTAAGTAGTGCTCACCTTTTGCCCCAAATGTTGAAATAATCCCAGACATACAATTAAATGGAAACAACTGCATTAAGAAGAGATATTTTCTCTTCCCTGGTGTGGATGGAGGAAAGCTGTGATGGAGCAGCATGCAAGGAAAAGACCTGATAAGGCCACTTGTCTGCACATCATTTTGGCAGGGGGAAGGGAGCCGTGCCCCCTGTCAAGCTCTTCTCTGCCAGCCCCTCAGCAGGCCTTTTCCAGTGGATCCATGCCAGCCCCAGGGCTGGCTTGTGGCCAGCTGGCCTGCCTCCACCTGCCTGTTGCTGCCAGTCATGGGTCAGGGGTGACACCGTGGTCAGGGAGGGGAAGAGTGGAGGCACTGCGCCTCTGAACCGCTCTCCCTCAGCAGTGCTGTGCAGGTGATACAGCAAAGCAGCAGCTGGTGCTGAGTTCCCACAGAAAGAGGAATGGGCCACCATCTCTGGGACATGAAAAGGAGGAGTATGCAGGACAGCTTGCTGGGAAATGCAAGAGGGTTAAAAACCTGCTCCAGTCCAACAGGCAGGTCCTAGAAAGAGCAGCTGGCAGTGATGGTGCCATCTGACCATCCTCTTGAGGAGAGCCCTGCCTCCTGCCCCAAGACACTGGCTCAGGCACAATCCTCCCACCCATCAGCCCCCTCAGCACGATAAGGTTTAACCACTCGCCAGTAATGTATGCAGCTTGGGAACTGCTGTGAAAATGGGAGGCTGCAACATAAGCTTCCCTCTGCTTTTGGATAGCAGGTCCAAGGGCCGGCAATTCTCCTGCTGCCCCACAAGCTGAGAATGTGCTTCAGAAAGCACCTTGAATGTCAGTTAGCAGCTCCAAATGGTGCTCCGGGCAGGAGAAAGAAGTCGCAGGAGTGTTCACCTCCTTTGCTGCTGAGGAAACAGAACGTTTCTTATAGTGGTGCAGATGAGGATCTGAAACTGTTTAACCTGAAATCTGTCATCAAAAGCCTAACCACTGTGATGCCCAAAGGGATGTAAAGAGAGATACCCTTATTATAAATTGCAGTAAATACCATCTATTTTTGTCAATTCCTAGTAGGACAGCCTGTGCCTTAGTTCCCTGTACGAGTGAAGTCTGTCCCTTCTCAAACCCTGCCTGCATATTCCCAAGGACTGACATCTTCCACTCCCTCCCTCTTGCCCACTCCCTCTGTCTCAGATGATGCAGAGTGCCAGCAAGTCCCTCAATGGTGTCATATCTGTCCTTTTTATTCATTGCAGGGTTTATTTTTAGCCTGAAACAACTGCTTCCTAAAAATGGAGTTCCTAATGACACGGGAGCTGGACACAGCTATGTAAGGTATCCAGGGCTTGGCCTGACAGCTTCTCCCGTCTGTCTCTCTCTTTGTTGTGAGTACAGGACAGCAAGGTTTGCTGCTCCCCACCAGCCTTGCAGTGTTTGGGCTCAACACTAGGAAAGCAGCAAAGAGAAACTTAGAGGAACTAAGAGAAACTTAGTTCATACTTCACCTGGAGTCTTTGGTCTCCCTCTCTTCTCAAATTAAGAAAGAGGGGGACATTTACCAAACCTTTGCTGCACTCCAAGGGTGCCCCTATGAAGGCAATTTGCTGGATCCTGGCAGGTTTTTACCTGCTTTTCTGCTGCAAGGCAGAAGAGGGACTGAACTTCCCTACTTACGATGGGAAAGACCGAGTGATCGACCTGAACGAGAAGAATTACAAGCAGGCACTGAAGAAGTATGACATGCTCTGCCTGCTCTTCCATGAGCCTGTGAGCTCCGACAAAGTCTCCCAGAAGCAGTTCCAGATGACAGAAATGGTCCTGGAGGTAAGTGCTGCTGCATGTCCCAGTCAGGGTCAGTACCACAGCACTGCTCAGAGTCATGTAGAGCAGCCACAAGACAGGACAGTCAAATGGTCTCATGCAGGGAAGGTTGGGTATAAAAAGTTTGTTTAGTTGGATTTCAGTTAGCCCCTGCCTGGATTCTGCAAATCCCAGGAAAAAGCCTCTTTTGTGCTCTTCTCAGTTTGCTGGGAAATAGTTTTTCTGGATTGTCTGTCAAAAACTCAGGCAATACCAAGTAACCTTATGAACCTCAGAAACATGAACTCAGCTCAGCTGAGATTTCCCAAATCTCAGCACCTGAGTCCATAGCTTGAAATTTTTTGATCCTTTCTCATTCTGTGCAAGCCAGTATCCCACTTGTATTCTGGATTGAGTCCCATTTTTTATCCCACTAGGAGCAGTCAGCCAAGAAACCTTATCAAGCTGTGCAGCAAACGGGTGTCCTAGCTCCCCATCTCAAAAGCTCCCTGTTGGTGCAGCATTAAATCCCTTTTTGTTTTTCTGACACTTGGTTGCCTGCTTGGAATCAGTCTATAGCTGCTTGTTAATGCAACCATTCACTTCTGTGCTGGAAAAAGAGTGTTGTTAATTCTTGTGTGAACGAGTGATTCATTAATCCTCAGTAAAATAAATCATGGTAAAAGTGACAATGTAGATTTGTAGCATTCTTTCTTGTAGTGTAGCTGTAATCTAGGGAATCATACAGCTGCAAGCCTCAATTGTTAGGTGCATGTTTCTTGCCAGGGGCTTGCAAATATTCCCTCTTAACTAAAATACATATTTGAAAAGAAAGTGAATTCAGAATTGCAGAAGAAACACCTCAGCTTTATTTATCAGATCCAGAAAGAAAATGCATTGCACCCTCGAGAGTGTAGAAAATGTGAATAAGAAAATGTGCTTGCTGAGGGCTAGGACCCAAAGAAGTCCACTGTCAAGTTCAAGGTCTGCTGACCTCCTCAGCAAGCCTGATGACTGCCAGAAAGAAAGATCCAAAAACTAACCAGATTTTACTCACCTGTCAGGCAATGGTTACTTTCTGCAGGTGAGTGATCAAATAACTTTTGGCAAAGAAAAGAAAAAAATAATGCTTGAACTCCGGCTGAAATGAGTATTGTTGGTAGTATAATCACATTGTTGTTTAATAGGATAGCTATTTTGTTCTTGATAGGTGTCAAACAGTTACTAGATGCATATTTATAGAAACCTGACAGAAGCATGTCCCATCCCTGGAAATGTTCAAGGCCACATTGTGTGGAGTACTGGGCAACCTGGCATAGTGGAAGGTGTCCCTGTCCATGGCAGTGGCTTGGAGCTAGATTATCTTTAAAATCCCTTCCAACCAGGCCATTATATGTTTCCACGACTCTATGGTCTGATGTCTACCATCAGTTTAAGTCCTCATGGCACCATTACCCATGCTAACAATGACACATATCAAGGGTGCAACAGCTGCAAGACAATCTGGCTTTAAGCTTTTATTTTTCAGGATTGGATTCAGCCGTGAGTACATTAGCTTAGGATTCTGGTGATTTATTTCGTTTCTAATTGCTCTCTGCTATGGACTTCTAATGTGACCTTGGGCAAGAGACTGAGGGTTAGACCTGCAGTAGACTTTACATAATTGTAGTGCTCCTGTCCCCTAGTGCTCAGCTTCCATCTAACTGTGCCACATATCAACTGGCACTCGTGGCTTTGACCTCAAAATTTCCAAAGCACTTGCAGTGCTGATTCAGTGCATGTATCACAGTTTCAGGACAGTCCTTCCCCTGGACTGGGAACTGCAGCAGCAGCAATCTGACAGCCCAAGCACAAGAGAAATCTGCAGACTGAGCACTTCTTTGCTTCTGTCACCCAGAGAGAATCAGAAGGGGAGAGGGTCTCAGAATGCAACAGAGAAGATATGTTTATACTGCATAGGACACAGGCCAGCATGGTGCTACTGTTCCCAACTTCTGTACCAACTCCACCATGAGAGCACTCATGAAAGGAGTGAGCAAGCCAGGTTGTAATCTGCTCCTTCTTGTGAGAGCGTTCAACTCCCTCAGTTCAGGCCATAATGTGTTGTGCCATAGGGGGTCACTTAATTTTCCCTGTCAGAGCGTATTCAGCTGCCACACTTCACTGCATGTTCATCAGCACAGGGAGAAGGAAAGAAATGTCTGCAGTGGCTCCTTTAGTGAGATGTGGAGCTGTTTGCCTGTGAAATGAACTGCCTGGGATCAGTATTCCTTGAAGCAGTCAGCAGCTGAACCCAGCTCTCTTGTAATTTGAGCAAGTCTTAGAGTAGTGAGCAGGAGCAGTGACAGGGCTCTCCTTCCAGCCAAACCTGAAAAAAAGTTCACTCAGAAGGCTTTACATATCTAATTTCAGTAGAGGGATCAGGTTTGAGTGCTGAAGGTCCTTTACACCTGAAATTAGGTATCTAAGAGGTAAATACTCCAGCCCTCACTATTCCCTGCCAGCTGGCTTGGGAGGTTCCCAGCACAGGGTGCTACCTGTGATAAGATGGTCCTTTCTAGAGCACCTCCTGTTTTTCCATCTTACTTTATTGACAATTTTCTTGCTGTTTCACACTGAGACATGCTGCTTTCACAGCCTGGCAACACATCATGTCTTTAGCCCCCTTCCATACAATGTCATCAGTCTCTGTCCTTAGGAATAAAAGTGAGCCTCCATCCAACACACAGACAGGTGTGGAGCAAAGCAAAGGTCTGAGCTGGTGGTTAAGGGTTGTTACCTCAGATTGTCTCATGGACATGCGTGGGTGAGCACATGGGCTTAATGAATTTACGTCTAGAAAACCTCCAAATAGTCCACTCTTTCTGCTTCTCTCACATGTGCCTTGTAAGAAATGTACAATTCCAAAGATCAAAGACATAAAGAATTACCTTAGACACCAAAGAAAAGAGCAAGAGAGATCCACCATGGCTCCTTGAAATATGTAGCTCATCAGTAACAAGCTCTGACTGGGGCCTCTCCCAGGAGTGAAGAACACTCTCTCTTAACTGTGTCCTTTGAAATTCCATGGGGTTGAGCTCATATGGCACCATTTCCTTCTTTCAGGGCACTTCAGCCTTTTCCTTCTCAAGGCTCTGCTCTTCACAAAACTTGCAGTAGCTTCATTATGTTTGATAGCGCTGACTCTGGAAAATTTGGTTGAAAAGGGCCAATAGCTAGAAAACTTATTAGGGAAGCCAGCTGATAGACAGCAAGAGAGAAGAGAATCACAAGGCTTTCATTTACTTAGGAAATGACAACCTGATAGCACATAGGTGAAGTTAAGCACTTATTTAAGGACTTTAGTAAACAATAACTATGTACAGCAGACCAAGAAGTGATATGATATGAAAAATTTCCTTCTCAAGAAAAAAGAGTAGCATTTAGGACTGACTGACACTGTTGAAAGCTGAGGGTGTACATCCACCATCACCAGAAAAGGGATGATGTCATCAAGCTGGTATTGCATTTGGCACAGCACAGGGGATGTTCAGCTCCCTGTATCCAGGTGTACTGGATCAACAAATTCCCACGCAGCCCAGGGTCACTTTCCAGTTTAGAAGGGGAATGAAAGTAATGATCATTATGAAGCGGGCCTAACAGCTCTTACTACCTACACTTCTGGGTGCCACCTGGTGACAACAGGGTCCAGGGACAACTGAACCCCTCTGGGATCAAAAGCAACTTCTTTGGACCATCGTTTGTTCATGACAACAGCTCCAGGGGTGGCAGTGCCAGCCCCTCAGGTCCAGATTGGAAAGATGGGGGCTGTTGGTTTGGTCTGTCAGGAAAAATAGCCAAAGGAATGATTGGAGATGCCTACTGATTTCTGGCTGGGATGGGAAAGAGTTGGGGAGGACAACCCAGGACAGAGATATCACGAGCACAGGCTGTTTTGCAGCTCTGGTTAAAGGGTTCCTTTCCTTTGTGTACCTCTCTCCTCTGACTCCACTCTGCGCCACTGGCTACTGGAAAGAACCTGCACCTTGAGCAGGGAAAAGCCTCCATACAGGGCAATGCAGAGTTTGATCCAAGCAGTCCCAGAGATAACAGTAGCCATTTCTACACCATTTCTACTGGTGATGCTTGCGAGAACTCTGCACTCTCCATGAGGTGGGCACAGTGAGGAAGGTGAAACAGCCGAGCAATCACAATAATTGTTTAACAGACAAGTAAAAGAAAAAGCTACTTGTCCTAAATGGTCTCAGTTTTAATGAGGAAGGGTGAAGAGGGGAAAAGATCAAAGCAGTGAAGCTGAGAAATACTTGTTCTGCTTTTCTTCTCTTTTCTGTCTCCTCTACCATATTTCACCCTGTCTCATTCCATCACTTCTAAGACCTTCTCTCTTCTCATCTCTGAATCTCCTAAATAGGGTGTCTGGCCTTCCAATGGGCATTGGTGTTAGGGGCTTTCCTTTTGCACTTGAGAAGCTCTCTCCAGCAGCTGAGATGTTCTCACTATCACAGCAGGCTGCCTGCAATTCACTCTGGTATCCTCTTTCTGCTGAAACTCCCTCAGTCCCAGCTCCCCTGCCATTCTTCCCTTGCCTTCTGTGTGCATGTGTAATAGCCTTAAAAAAGAGAGGCTCATCAAGCCCAGATATTTTAGTTCCTTCAATGCAACAGTGCCCCTGGACTGAAAGTTCATGGAGAACTGCCCTAGCACAAATCAGTCTGATAAGAGGAAAGAGAAGAGGGATGTGGTACTCACCGCTCCAGATCAGGCCTAGGATCAGTCCTGCCTCTAGCAATAAATGGCAGAACAAAGTTAAACTCCTGAACCTATCTGGCCAATTCTGTAACACATGGAAACACAGCCAGTAGCTTCCCATGGTGTAAAAGGGAAAGAAGGATTTTGAGTCCAGTAAAAGGCAAGGATTAAACTGTGTGTAAGCTCCACCTTGTAATGCATTTATTTCCAAGTGCTGAAACTACTGCAACTTCCAGCTCAGGATGGAAAAAGTAGTACAAGATCTGGTACAAGTAGTACAAGAACTGGTTTGGAGGCAGTTTCACTCATATGTTCTTGAACTCTCTTGAGAGCAGATATTCCCATAAGAGTTCAGAGCCATGTAATACATAGCAAAAAAGTCTCTCTCTGCTTCTGATGTAATGCAGAATAAAATTTTACCAGTTTAGGTCTGTATACTTTATCCCAAAAATCCATAGGAACCAGGTGACAAGATTCTACTTTATCCCCATCTCTAGGTCTATAAATATAAAATCTAAAAAAAATTTAAAAATCAGTAAAAATAGAAATATAAACCCAAACCCTTTCTTTAAGCACCCTTTTCTGTTTGTTTCTCAAATTCAGATTTCAGACATTTTCTTTGAAAATGGCTATGTTTGTGGGACAGTGCCTCAACATAATTTAGTGCCTAGGTACGAGTATAAACATGGATATACAAGACATGTTCAATGAGTGTCACAGAAATTCTCAGTTCTCTAGGTCCCTACAGGACAAGTCTTCAAGGTAAGAGATGAGGGACATCTGGCTGGATAGGTATCTGCAAAAGCTTACAGTGCAAAAGCCTGTAATAAAAGAGGTGTTTTGGCTTCTATGTATACAAAAGAAGTGGCTTCCACTACAGATAAGGTAATGTAGAAAAATAAGGAAAGGAGGAAAGAAAAGAAAAGGAAAAGGTGTGCATTGATTACTTCCCCTTTGAGGCCATGTAAGTGGGTCTCAACTCATCAACAGCCAGCAGAGTACTGGTTTTTAGCTGTAGCACCCAGGGGGATTTCACTCACTGATATGCCAGTCACAAAAACAGGTTACAGAAAATTCCCTGTTTCACAGATGAGCACATTGACATCTAGGGACAACTGTGTGCCTTGATCTTTCTGTATAAGTGTGGCAAAAATAATTTCCAAGGCTGAATTACCTATTATTGCCATGTTTCTTTCTTTGAAGTCCCTCTGTCAGTTCCCAGTAGTGACTTTGGACTGGCTGCATGAGCAGCGTCTCTCCTAAGACCCCACTTTCACAGCCATAACTGTGCTTTGAAGGGCACCTTTCTCATCTGCTAAATTATGGTTGGGGAAAGGATTGTACTGACATGAGTTCTTCTGACATGAGCAGAAACCAGCTGTAATCCCAGGATCTAAAGAATGCAAATGTCTCCTGGAGACGTGGCAGACCCCTGTGAGCTCGGGCTTGCTTTGCTGGCAGAGTACAAGGCCATGTCTGCTCAGGTTTTGTGGCCTTTCTTGACCCTGAACTGTGGAGGTCTTATCACAGTCCAGCTGTTGCAGACAATCTTTGTAGGTGTGATAGAATCATGGAATAATTTAGATTGGAAAACACCTCTAAGATCATTGAGTCTAACCATTAACCCAGCACAGCCCACCACTAAACCATATCTCTGAGTGCCACATCTACATGACTTTTAAATACTTCCAGGGATGGTGACTCCACCACTTCCCAGAGCAGCCATCCCAGGGCTTGATCACCCTTTGAATGAATGAATATTCCCTAATATCCAATCTAAACTTCCCCTGGTGCAACTTGAGGCCACTTCTATGCAAGACCTTGAGCTGCATGGAGAATCAGAAATTTCTGAGTCACTCCTCCCTTCAGAAATGGAATTGAGAAAAAATGTGGAAACGCCCCATCCTCTTTGGTCTTGCCATCCTGCCATGCTAGTCAGGTTCCCCTAAAAGTGCCAGCAAGGGTTCCCAGTGTCTTTGTGCTGGGCTGGTTCTAAGAGACAGGGTCTCACTTCTGTGTAATGAGATGCCTTTCATAAAAATGCAGAATGGTTTGGATTTGAAGGGACTTTAGAGATTACCTAGTTCCAGCCCTCCTGCCATGGGCAGGGACACCTTCCAGTAGATGAGGTGTGACTTCCCCTTCAGAGTGGGGTCATTATAGCAGGTTGGCTCAAAGGCCCCTCCAGCCTGGCCTTGAACACTTCCAGGGATGGGGCAACCACGTTTTCTCTGGGCAACCTGTTTCTGTGTCTCACCAGGCTCACAATGGAGAATTTTTTCTTGGCCTTATGCCGAGTGAGGGGCCCAAGAAGGGCTAGCTTGAGCTCACACACACCTACTCAGTGGACATGTATGGTTTTGTGTTACCATTTCAAGTTCTCTGCCCTGGACTCAGGAGGCTGACCAGAGGCTGGGGCAGCTGTTGCTCTGTGAGGCAGACTGGGTAGGGGTGGCCATACCATGCTCACCCACCATGACCTTACTCCAGAGCCTGGTCTGCCAGTGCCCTTCATCTAAAACCAAACTAATCAAAGCCCATGACTGTCCTTCCTTCGTGCCTGAGCTTCATTTGTGGGAAGAATGGAATGGGGATATGATAATTCTTTTTAAACACCCGGGAGGGAGAAGAGCTATTTAAGCGCAAAGCCTAAGGACAAATGGGCTATGAATAAAACAAGTCTGGAACTAAAAAGTCCCTAATCACCAGAGGAGGAAGGGGAGAACAGTCCAATGAGTTTTAAGTGGACACTGACTGCTTTGTGACAGGGATTGAATGACATGATTCTGAGTCTTGATGACCAAAGATGTCCTTTTGCAGCCTCTGTCCCTAAATAACAGGCAACTAGGCACGAAATCCATGGCCTAGGAAAGAAGTGACTTAGCAAGGTCCAAGTTCTCCTTTCTTTTTTTTTTATTTTCCCTTTGCACATTGGGATTTACCTACATACATGAGAAAAAAAAACTTGCCCAAGGAAATAGAGCGAGCAGCAACCAAGAACTCAATTCCCAGGCAGTTGCTCCTCCCTCCCCGGCATGGCCCTCCGGAGGGTCAGCGCTCCCTCCTGAGCAGTGCTGATGGTGCTCATTCCTGCGTGCTCTCTGACACAGCTCCAGTGAAGGCCAGCTGCTGTACATGATATGTTCTTTTTCTGGGAACCCTGTCCGGCCCTGGCAGGAGACACTGCCATCACCTAGCAGACCTCTGACACCTCGAACCCAGTGCAAGGAGGGCTGTGTATATTTAAAGCTTTCCTCAGTTCTTATTTCTCTCTGCTCACTCCTTGAGGAAAAGGTCTTTTTTGTCTCAAGGACCACCCTGTTCCCCCAGGGCCCTGCCTCGCTGATCCTTCCTTTGGATGCAGAATGAGAGCTCCCAGCTCTTGCCTGCAGCATCTTGGACTCTCTGGGATTTCAGAGGTGCTGGCTTACACTCACTTGGGTCAGAAACTGGAGAAATCTGACTTGTTCCTGAGAGTCAGAGGCATAGGAATGACATGGGCATGATTAGGTGAACAGGCTTAATACAAGCATGCCTCCCTCCTCCAGCACTCACTAAAAGCACTCAGCTTTCTGCCCTGCATGGGCTTCACAGCAACATCCAGCCTTCAGTTTCAAAGCAGCTTTTCTGAGGCCAGAAACAGAACCAGGAAGTGACAGCCTCACTTTTGTCAAGGACAGCCCCCAAACCACACCATCAGTCCCTGTTTTGGAAAGGGCATCTTAGCAGTGTGGCCCCTGCCCCATCCCAGACCCCTGGGGCAGGACACACACACAGAGACGCACACACGTCCCTGTCTGCCCTTGACATGCAAGTTGCACAGCTGAGTTGTCAAAACATCTGCGATATAGTGCCAGCAGGGACTGGCTGGGAGCAGTGGCAGGTGGCCCCTGCACCCATGGGTGCTCAGTGGCACGGGCACCAGCCTCGGTTAGCTCATGGCTGGGGAGGCTGTGCTTTGGCTTGCAGCTGGCTAAAATTAGGGATGCCAGGGGCAGATAAAAATACAGCCCTAGCTATGTGAAACCTTTAGAGAGGCAGCCAAAGAGCACGCTGCCGTATGTCTGACCCTGCTGTGCGGCTGCGCAACAATTAAAGCTCCAGGGCAGCATTTTTGAAGCATTACCTGTGAAAGCCAGCTCTGAGGGAGTGACCTTTGCATTTTCCATATTTGGGGACTTGCCTTTTAGTCCAAGGAGCAGTGATCCCTAGGAGGAGAGGTTCAGCCTCTCCAAGCAGCTCAGGTGGTGGAAAAGTGTAGCAAGGTGGGACCAACATACTCTCTCCTTCAGTCCCCACTGCCAGCAAAGTGACTTTTCTAGTGGCAGCTGCCCAGCAGGCTTCTGGCCCTGCTCTTTGATCACCACAGTGCTTCAGGACAGCATGAATTATGGAAAAGCCTAAGACATTACTAGTGTGGTATGCAATGGAGTGTTAGTGGGGACAGCACAACATTAGGAAAGATAAATTAACAGCCTCTGTTCTCCAAGAAACTGCCCAATGTCTCAAACAGAGTAGCCAACTATAGCGTGTAGGCAGGAGTCCTGTGTAAGGTTTCAAAATTTCTGGGGGAATGCACTAAAAACTTGCCATGTCCTCCTGCTGTTTCTGAAAATAAAAACCTAACATTTGGGGACATACAATCATCATCATTTCATCAACCAGGTTCTGACCATCAGCATCAACTGCAGCATTAAAGATAATAGGAGAGAAGCAGCAGAAGAGTGTAGATTGCTTGGGGGACTTTTCCTCATCATCTCCTGTTGCTCTTCTCCCTGCATTGCTGGAGTTTTGTTCTTCCTCCACTGCTAAATAGCAAAACAGAAAGCTCCTCATGGTTAAGAGAAGAGTATGCCTGATGGCTTTCAGAGACACCCAAATGCTCCCAGCCCCCTTCCTCCCAGCCTGAGCAGCTGAGAAAGATGAGCCTTACTGTCTGTGGGAGCTCTGGGCAGGTGCTAGAGAAGTGGGAAGAAAATCCAGGGCAGAATGCCATAACGTCACTTCACAATGAAAATTGACTATGCTGAGACAGTCACCCCTCCCACTCCCATTTTTAACCTTCTCTGAGGGATTTTTTTTTCTGCCATTTAGCAGCAAAACTGACACCAAATGCAAGGTTTGGCAAAATCACTGCTGCCTGCAGCTGGAATAGGAGAATGGTCAGGCAGACAGTGACATTTCTGCTGCTGTATAACCTAGGATTTCAGAATGACCCTATGAGACTTCTTAAATCTCCCAAAACTTCCCAGCATCACACCTAGGCTCAGATAGGTATAGTGGGTATGAAGCTGAGATGTTGAGCAGGGAGTTGTGCTTTTCCATATCCATTATTCTGAGTGCCTGTAACTGCTGACACTATCCAGGATGAGAGGGTTCTTGCATACTTGGTAGTACTCAAACTTCGCTTTGGGCTGGACCTCTCACACATCCCAGAGGGCCATTCACCCCCTCATGCTCACCCAAATTCAAGTATTGTTATTACCTGGGGGATATGGGAGAAAGGAGGAATGCTGCCCAACTTACACCTCCTTTTCCCAGTGCTGCACAGGGCACAGCTTGGGATCCTGTGGGTAGAAAGTATGCATTGCAAAGACTTTATGTACATGAGAATAAGTCTGCAGAATGGGCATGGGACATGAACTTACAACCTACTGCGCTCTTTGCTCATGCTCTCAGCCAGCTCTGACAGCCCAAAACTCCTGCTCTACCTCAGGGACTGCATGGTCTGTTATGTCCAGTTCTTCCAGGGCAGTTTTTACCCTCCATGTCTCCGTGCAGCTGTTGAAGCTAAATTACATGCTATAGAGAAAGAGGCTGACACAAAGGCAAGGGCTCTAGCTGGCCAAAACTTCAAGCAATACGAATTTAAAAGCAGGAGAAGGAGGGGCTGTGCTCTTAGATTACAAATGCCTCTGTCCCAAGGTCCTGAGCCAAGAGGATTGTCAAGATTAGAAACATTATCTGCATTCAAATCCCATCAGCATTATGGAATCAGAAAATACTGTAAGGGGATATATAAATGCTTGATACTGTAATGAGTAGGGGGCAATTAGACAAACTGCTGTGCCTCTGGCATACTCCATATTTTGCTGTATTTTGGAGTTCAGATATAGATGTGGGAATGTATCATCACCTATGTACAGATTAGACTCACCTGCTGCACTGGAAAGCAGGGAAAGCAAGGCCAGGAGCAATGCCCAGCATAGCATAGCTTGCACTTGCAAAAGCCATCATAAACATCCTGCAGATTCTCCTGCCTCCAGCCTCTGCCACAGTGGGAATGGCTCCCAAAAGTCTCATGTTGCACAAAGATCTCCCTGTTGTGAGACCCTGCTCTGGAGAGGAGCTCAGGCTGTACTGTTCTCCGCTTTGTCTCATTGGCATGAAGGTCCTTGCAGAGGAGGCAGGCTGCCCACTGAGCTCCCAGCTCTGTCCCCTCAGGCACACTCACACACCATACACAAGCACTCTCCTACATGCCCAAACTGTTGCACATCTCTGGGGATGAGCCTCTTCAAAGGAACACCTCCAAACACTCACACCGACCATACATACACCTCCAGAAGACAGTCTTGCTAGACACAGTCACACAAGCCCTGCCACACAAACAGGGACACTTCCAGCATTACTGAGACCATTTTTGACTACTAAGCACTCCCACAGTCTCACACAAAAAGGCTTTCATCACATCACCCACGTTTTCTTGACACTTTTACTTTTTCCCAGCAAGCTTCCATGCTCACAGCTACAGAGCTGCACCTACACCCCTCTGCAGCTACACCCCTCTGCAGCTACCTTGTGTGTGTTACATGCTGACACACATGACTCCTGATCAATGCCTCCTCTCTTGCACACGTCCCTGCTCACACCCAACCACTTGTCTGTAGCAGGTGTCGCAGCTTTTCTGCATATTTCTGACCTTCAAACAGCCACAAGAAACCCTAACCATCTCCTGTGTGCAGGAGCCAAGAACTACTGGGCTTAAACTGCCCTGACTTTGTCTGGCACATGGCTGACATAACTGTAAGTGACTAAATCAAGTATGGATGGACTGGATATGACAGAACAAGTCTTCTTCCCTTGGCCATTCTGTGTTTTCCTCTGGTCGCAGAGCAGCCAGAGTCTCAAGTGGTGATTCCCAGGAACCTCTTGCTGGTGTACACAACTACCAGCAAGCAGGGATGTGCTGACAATGTCCCAGAAAGCTGATGATCCTACAGGCTCCATTCTTTTGTTCAGTCAGGGCAGATCCCCATAATGGGAAACAGAAAATCTCTTCTCTTACCACTGCTCACTTGCAGATGTCTAGAGAGCTCATGAGGGGTGTCCATCTCTCATTGCAGATATGGGTCTCCAGCTGCTCTCAGGTGCTCTAAGGTGGCCTGAGCCACCAGATGGGACAACAAACCAGACCAGTGCCTTATCAACCTAATCAATGGATGTGCAAACGCAAACCAGTGCTCTGCCCATTTCAGGCAGTGTCCATCGTAAGACAAGCCCTGAACATCCAGCCTTACCTTCAAAGCACTGGCAAAGAGCAAGGAAAGAGCATTGACACACCTGTTTCCTGTGTAACACAGGCACCCCTTTTGCCTCCCATGGTGGCATTTGCCCCTAAAGACAACAGGGCAGGTGGCTGCAGGAGGATCAAAGTTGCAGCAATGCTGTGGTGGTTGGTGGAGTCTATGTCCTCCTGGAGGGCTTTGGGAAAGGCCTGAGGATGTGTGGAAGGGAGAAAACAACTACATTCTCCATCTCTCCCTTTTGCTCAAGCAAGGTCCCTGAGCCCTTATCACTAGGGTGCCTGCCACCATCCCCCAGAATTTCAGGGACAAGCTGTGTGCTGACAGCACAGGGAGCTGGCTGGCCCCATGACACCCCATTGCACAGGCAAAATGGCTGCCTCGCCACTTTTTCTCCCCAATGCCTCTAATTACTGCTCACTTTCACAGAGGCCTGGCACAGGCAGAAGCTATTTATAGCAGGGGAGCCAAGGGGCCACGTGGCCATGGTGGCAGCACTGCTGGGTGACATTCAAACTGGCTTTGAGTCTGGGGGAGGGAGCCAAACTGAGCCGGGGCAGGGGCGAGCTTCCTCATAAATCAACCCACCATCTCTCTGGCCATGGCTTTCTTCTGCCCCCCTCCAGCCTCCTGCTGCCAAGCACTGACAGCTGTGCCCTAATAGGGACATTCCTGCCCCAGAGGCTCCTGACCCCTCATCTCCATCATCCCCCCGCCATCCGGCAGGGCTGGGAGGAGGAACAGCAAGATGACCATCAGCATCAGAGGCATTTGTGCAGCAGGAAGGGAGAGGGAGGAGGAGGAGGCTCTTACAGCTGCATTCTCAGAGCATCATTACTACCTTGTAGGGTCTCTAGTATGCTTGTGGTGGGGCTGTCAGTCATCCAGTGCATAAGTGGATCCATTTACCAGGGTCACTGCATCTCTAGGAGCCAATTTAGAATTCACAGGGTCTCACCCAGGGTCGCTCTCGCCACAAGGCCCTTGCAGAGCGTCTCTCCTTTCCTCACATATCTATTTTCACAAAACAGGCAGGAACTTGATATCTTCAAGAGGCCCCTTCATCAAAGATGGTGGGAACAGGGTGCAGTGGTTTTGCAAAGCTGTCAGAAGGTGAACATGAGTATGGCTGGGCTTAGATGCATTTCTTTAGTAAAAACAGGGGACCAGGATCTGGGGGCTTACTGAAGCCTGGACAGGAGGCATGACTTCAAGAACTTCATAGGAAAAGGAGCCTGCTTTGGCCACCCCATCATATGCATGAAGAAAACATGATGCTGCAGAGTCCTCCACTCACTGCTGCCTGGCACCATGCACTTCCAGAGTTAAAATGTCCGTGGTGCCCATGTCACACTCCCCTGCAGGAGGCCACCAAGGCACCACAGAGGAAAGAGGTTTTGCTTTGTGCTGGTGGTACAGGTACTTTTCTTACAGTCATCCCCCCTGCTTTGGTGTCCCCAGTTCACTCAGGAGCCCTGTCCTGGGGCCAGTGTCAAACAGCAGCAGCGAACAGCACATGGTAGTGCCAGCAAACTCCCTGCTGCAGCACAATGGGAAGAAACCCAACCCTTGTGACCTCTGGGTTATCTCAGCAGAGAGGCAGCATGTGACACATCCCATCCATTGGTGCTGTTCAACAGCAGAATATGGGTCACTTGTGTCTGTCACGTCACACTAGCAGGGCACAATGCCCTTTAGCTACCCTGTGGTGTTAACACTACTAATGTTGGGCTCTCTGCTTCCTCCCACAGCTGGCAGCTCAGGTCCTGGAGCCCAGGAGCATTGGCTTTGGGATGGTGGACTCCAAGAAGGATGCCAAGCTTGCCAAAAAGTTAGGTGAGTCCCAGGCCTGACATCCCTGGAATGAATGTCCAGTCTCTGGGAGTGATGTCCAAGAGGCAGCCCCATAGAGGACAGCCAAATCCTTGTTACCAGGATGGGGAGGATGATGCTGGCACTTGCACACTGACCACCTGCCCACCCCAACAGGGGCAGGATCAGGGGTGGGGGTGAAGATGAGAGAGACAAGCCAAGACCCTTCCAGAAAAAGGGTCTGTCCACCAAAACAAACCAAACCAAGCAAAAAAGAAAGGCAATTCATGTTGTAATGATGACAGGGTGTAACTTCACAGCTTTCTGTGCAGAAATAGTAAATAGGTGCCATAGAGTAACTTCCTGCTCTTCCTACACAGAGACAGGGCCAACACAACAGTGCAGAACCAGAACATATGGGGAAAACACTTAGTCCCCCAAATGTCGTCAGCCCCATGACACTGTGACCCCTGTCAAAAACTGGGGCAGCTACAGCCTTGCAATGGCTTGGCAGCCAGGTGCCAATCATTCTGGCTTGCTCCCCAGAGGGAAAGAGGAAATCTGCTCTAAATGCGGCAGGCTGCTGCACTGCCCACCCCTGGACACAGCTGCCTTCCAGGGGCTGGCAGTCTCTTCATATTTCAGCCCACAAAGCAATACAGAAATACTGTGTCTCATTAATACAACAGTACACAAAAATACCACTAAACCTAAGGTTTCAGCATACTGGACTGTAATTTTCTTCCCTAAATTAGAGGCTGTGGGTGCTAATGGGAGCTAAACTAAAGACAAGAGCTTCTGCCTCTCCAAGAAGGAACAAACTACCAACCTCCTTGGCCAGTGGTACACTGCCAACCTACATTGCAGGAGGCCAGTGCTGTTGATTTTGGAGCCTCCAACAAGGTTCTGTGGCACTCAGTCCTCAGTCCAGTGATACAGCATTGAAATCTGTCACCCTGCAGTCTGTGGTATCTCTGTCATTGGTTTCTAACCCTTTTGCCAAGGCCAGCTAAGCCTCAGACAGTTTGAAGCTCACTTTCAGGTCACTGGTGACGCTCACATAGTTCAGCCTTCTCTGCACAGTGAGCACAACCCGAATCAAAACCCATTTTCCATATAGTGACAGGTTGTTAAAATCTGAGCTGTCAGTTAGAGCCCAGTATTTAGTGCAAAATAGACAGCCCAGCTAAAACAAGTTCCTGGTGCAGAATTTTTCCAGCTGAGACCGAACTGTGACCTGAATGAAAAGTTCAACATTTGGGAAGAATTTAGCACCAGTTGTAGCTGAAGTCTGTTCCCTGTGTCATGAAACATCAGTCAGGGGATTACTTAGGTTGTTTCCAGCTAGACCAACACAGCAAACTTGCAATTGCATTTTCCCAGGAGGAATTGCTGGGATAACAAGCAAGACACTCTGCACAAAACATGCTTTTAACAACATGTTCACCACTTATTGTTTCCTCTCTTCTTCTTTCAGGCTTGCTTGAAGAGGGAAGTCTCTATGTCTTTAAGGATGAGCGGTTGATTGAATTTGATGGAGAACTGTCTGCAGATGTCTTGGTGGAATTCCTCTTGGATGTAAGCACAGATAAGCTCATAGGTAGATAAAACCCCTCAGAGAAGATCTTGCAAACACTCAGTTTGCTAAAAAAACAAGTGTACCTTTGTTTGAAATTTCATTCCTGTTTGCTATTCACTGGTAGAGATGGCATTTGGCATCTGTATGATCATGAGTTTCCAGGAAAGGTGGTACCCTTATATGCCACTAAACACTTTATATCTTAGACACAACCTCCCCTCTTTCCTATTTATAGAGTATTTGAATGGAAGTCAGCTACAATCCATATAACTGACTGCTGTTCACCCACATCAGTTAGCAAGCTTGTGTGCAAACACTTTGCCATTTGCAAATTCTTTCACGCTTTTTCTTTCTTCTTTTAAAAAAGAGCTATTTTCAAAAAAAGAATATCCAAGAACTATGATTCTTATAGAACAACTAAAAAAAGATCAGTGCATTGAAAAAGGCTTATGTTGCAAACTATTTGCCCATTTCTAGACACAAGCAACATAGCATCTCTTCAGTGAACTTGCCAAATTGTACTGCCATGAGTGAGAGGAGATCAGGGTCCTAGAACTAAATGGTTTTAGGTCATTTTGTGCATGGGCACATTGATATCCCCACCTTTGTGCCTAGATGCAAAAGCGATGCTGAATCCCACATCCCACATCTACATGTTTCACTGCTCTTTATTTACATTTTATTCCTAAGAGAGGCAACAGACCAAAACCATGGTCTTTGCTTTAAAAGTGAAAACATTTTGCAGTGGTTTGGCTTTCCTTTGAAGTGAGGCTTTCTTTGTAAGTGGCCATGCAGTAATGCAGACGAGGGAGGTAAGGTGAGCAGCAGAGCTGGCAGTTGTTTCCCAGGGTGGCAGGTTGCCTACATGGTCACCTGTGATTAAGGACTGCTGGTGAGGAGAGGCATGGCCAGGGAATTAAAACAGATGCCTAGAACCTCAGCTATCCCATGGCAATGTCTGTGGCTGTGTGCTTTGGGTATTGTGACCAAAACACATGCAAGTGTCTTCAGGGACAGAAATGGGCATCTGCCCCAC
Source organism: Illadopsis cleaveri (assembly GCA_013399915.1). Lineage (NCBI taxonomy): Eukaryota > Metazoa > Chordata > Aves > Passeriformes > Timaliidae > Illadopsis > Illadopsis cleaveri. The sequence goes on along the minus strand of VXBB01005092.1, from coordinate 71,592 downwards.
CCATAAGGGGTCTGCCCCACAGACAGGGCAGAACTTTGCCATGACCCTGCAGCAGTGGGATCCCAGGTTCCCATGGCTCAGGCCACTGTGAGAGCAGGAATCTGCACATGCTGCTGCAGGCACAGCAGAGGCACAGCCTCACACCGGAGCATCGCTCTTAAGGATGCTGTAAGGCACTTCATGAGGTTTTGCCTGCTATGCCATGTGGTGTGTCACTGAAAAATCATGTTCTGTGAAAAAAGAAAGAGCAAGGATTTCTGGTTTTGAGTTTTCCACTCAGGAAGGAAAATACCTGGCAAAGCAAGGAAATAAAACCAGACACATCTGTGGTGCCTCGTCAGCCTGATCTGAAAAGTAAAAGAAACCCAGAGGTTCTCCTCTATAGGCAGTGGCTTGCCTGCTTTTTTTCCTTCTAGTGAAAACACACTTGATTTATATCACTGTTGCTGGGCAAAATAATCAGATCGAACCTTTTCACCAGCAGTGACTATTTAAGAAAAAAGAAACAAAGCTTGGCTCAGTGACAGTCTAAAGTACCAGACAGTTCTTCCAACTTTCTCATTAACACTGTGGTGTGTGTAGGACCAAAGAATAGGTTTAAACTATTTTGCATACTAGGAGGATCAGCCAGGAAAACTCACATCCAGACTTTGTACTGCTCCAAACCACTGTTTGGCCACGCTCTAGCATGCTAGTTTTAATGTTTTTCGAAAGCAAGATCTTTGCAATGACCTCTTGCAGCAAATGACACATGAAAAAAAAGTCTATATAGATTTAGATACACAGGTATCATTCACAGATGTTCACAATGATCGTACCAGCTCCTTTCAACTGCTCTTCTTTCTTCTTGGCCTCCTTAAAGCCAGCTGCAATTGCTACTCCTTATCCCTCATCACAGTAGGTCCCTCAGCACTCATTTGGGTTACCCAGTCCTCTATCAGCCTCCCTCTCGATGCTTCCACCTCTGCAGTGAACCTACTAACATCTCCCTTTGAAGGTGACCTGCTTCTCTCAGCTCCTCACGCTAAGGCAGGGAGCACTAAGCAGGGTTTCCAACAGCAGAGAGAAATTGGGTGACCTCTTTCTCCCTGCTTAGGCTGCTTGTGACACACCCTGCCAGGCATAGGTTGGTGCTGCAAATCACTGCATTACCACATGCATTTGTCATGGCAGTTGCTAGAAGACCCCGTGGAGGTCATAAACAGCAAGCTGGAGCTTCAGGCCTTTGACCAGATCGACGATGAAATCAAACTCATTGGCTACTTCAAGGGAGAAGACTCAGAACGTAAGATAAACGTGTTCCTCATGGGCCTTGGAGCCTGCCTGGGAGCTGTAGGGGCCGGGCACTGATTGCTCTGCATGAACATGAAGGGTGTTGTGGTATATGGCAGCCTGTGACAGAGTGAAAATTGCTGGAGGATGAGTGCATTTGCAGGCAAGTTTCTGCTGGCGTAATGCATGAGCCCAGTCCTACACCAGCATCTGATCCTTCTGCAAAGTGTCTGTTGGCAAGAGAAGAGGGCCATAATCCAGGGGCTCCTGCAGTAAAGTGAGTTTACCTCACCCAAAAACCAGCTGAGGTTACAGTTACACTGAGAGAGCAACTAAAAGGGGCAAAGTGCCCCTTCTTGGGGGCAGTGAGCCCAAAGGATCAAAGAAGGAAGGAGGGAAGGGGGTGGGGAAGGGAAAGGGGGACTTGCATTAAACACTACCATGACAAAGATATAGCAGCAATAAGCAGTGCCCTTTGGGGAAGCCTGGCAGAGGCACTGACCTGTTCCTCCTTGCTGACCCCCAAGACTGGGAAGAAGCTGGTCCCATGCCCTGAAGGATGTGCAACACAGGGACCATTCTGGGCAAATCCAACTTTCACAAGCCTAGAAAAATCCTCACATGAGAATTTCCCTGTCAAGTCCTGCAGCCCCAAGTGCTCTCCCTGCTATCTGGGCAGTGCTGGCAGTGTGCACCCCACCCTGGCATGTTCTGCCTTTAGCAGAAAGACAGGCATTCCTACATACACAAGCCACTTACACCAGGTCTGCAATGCAACAGCCCACCCAGCTCTCCCTTAATCTTTCTCAAACTGAGCTTCAGGGCAGCTTGGGCAGGGCTCTGTGACCCTAACACTGCTCAGTAATAACTACCTGGAAGAAATGTGGGAAATGCCTGTTGTAAAATCCCCTGCCAGGCTGAGAGCATTTTTCCTGACCCCTGAGGTGCAGGAGGACCTGGTAGCAGTTACAGTAAAAGCCTACCTGCTTCCTGCCCCATCCTCCTGCAGCGGAAGAAGCATGCCTAATCACATTTGGTGACTGTTTAGGGAATGGCAGCAATCCTTAATGCTGGAGCAACTCCATGTAGTTCCCAGGCTGAATGACCCCTGGACCTGCTTCACAGAGCTGCTGATTTCAGCCCCAGTTAAGTGTGGCATGCTGGGCTCTGCAGCTTTCCTGAACACTGTGGGACTGCGCAGCATGTTGCTGCACATGAAATCCTCCTTCTTTGTAAACTCTGGAAGGGTGGAAGAAACACTGGGCATCATCTGATGGAGTTGTGTTTGTCCTTCCCCAGTACCTTCTGGGCTGATCAGAGTTTGGCCAGCTGTCTGTGAAACATCTTCTTCATTCCCCTTTTCTCCTTCCAGATTTCAAGGCATTCGAAGAAGCTGCTGAACATTTCCAGCCCTACGTCAAGTTCTTTGCCACCTTTGACAAAGGGGTAAGCATCCACACATCTTCGTGGTAGCTCACATATGCCACCACCTGTTTTCTGAGAGCTTAGCATGTTCCCAGATTTATTGTATGTTTTCAGCTTCTCATTTTCAGCATTCCTGGATTTTTTGGTGTTGGTGTCTGCATTGATATTTTGGCCCTGTCACAACATAAAAGGCCACTTCTGCAGCACAGAGGCAGGTCCTGATGTGGGTTTGGAACCCAGCCCCTCTATATCTGCAGGCCCTGGGCTGCGGCTTTGCCCTGCCTCACTGCTTGACACCAGTAGCGTAGGGGGTATCAGTGGGTTTTTAAACAAGGAAAGATCCATTCTATTTTGTGGGCCACCCCTAGGAGTGCATGCTCTGAGAGAGAGAGGAAGCATCTTGATCTCAGCTCTGCCAGCAGCAAAGACTCTGGATAGGCAAAGAGGCACATTGAGCTCTCTCACCTGTGACTTGTGCACTGCAACAGGTTGCCAAGAAGCTGGGCCTAAAGATGAATGAGGTGGACTTCTATGAACCCTTTATGGATGAGCCTGTTCACATCCCTGATAAGCCTTACTCAGAAGAGGAGCTGGTTGATTTTGTGAGAGAGCACAGAAGGTATGTAGCACACAGGAAGCTCCTGGACAAGGGAAGTTGGTTAAGGCGTCTGTCATTGTGACCCTGCCTCTCTAGGGCATTGCTCTCAAAAAAAAATTAGGATGATGACCACTTTTGATGATTTTCTGACCCAGGTTTGAAATTGTGAAATTGCTGGTTTTTTCCTACTCGCAGAGGTGCAAGCATCTGCACAGCAGTCATAGTTCACCACAATGGAGCAGTGATAACACAGCTTCTCTCCTCCTGCTCTTCCTCCTCCCTGGCTAGTCCTCTCTCAAAAAGCAGTGAGGCTGGAAGGCAGTGGAGAGTGAAATCCCTGCCCTAATTGTCTGTGCTTTTAATTTAGGTCTGTACAGAAGATGACCCTCTCCAAGGCCTCTCAAGCCAAATCCAAATCCTGTCCAATCCCCTCCCTCCCAAAACCAGCTTTACTAATGGGTGTATCCCTCTCCTGATGTCAGATATGTCTGGAGGCAGTCTCTGAGCTCAGAACAAGCTCAGAGGAATCACAAGGGACTAAGAGGCTCCTGCTGACCACAGGCACAGAGAAGAAGCCACAGCTGTTATGGCTGTGTTGAAACTCGTGTGGGAACAATGCTGAGCACCTACAGTGTTTGATCAACTCAGCAGGAGCTGTGGATGCTCATGCTTTTTGCAATCAGGTTTATTGCACAGTTGTTTAGGGACTCAGCTACAAAAATAGTCTGGAAGTCACCAGAGAGGCTGATCCTGTGTAAAAGCACAGGGTTAAGTATAGGAGCACAACTTCCCAGAGGTGCTGTATTTTTATACCCTTAGAAACACCTCTCAGGAGAGTGGCACAGGCTACCTGCTGCTCCTACAACTGCATTTCTCAGCAGACAATCAAGGGACCAGATGAGTTTGAGGGAAGTAGGGCCATATATACAGAGGGGGAAAATCAGGCTCAGCTGGAGATCTGTGTTCACACAGATAGGAGATCATCTCCAGAATTTGAGACTCACCAGAAACAGTTCTCTGATTTTTCTGAAATATGAAGGGCTCCTCTACCTTCCATGTACCCACAATTCACTTTGCTGACCTTCTAGGCTTCTTGGCCTTAGTCCTTCCCATTTTCTTTTCCCCAAGCTCCTTCTGTCAAGCAGCAGCATCAGAAGGCTGAATAAGCACAGCCATCTAAATGCTATCCTAATAAGGCAAACTCTTCACCAGCATAAAATTGCAGTGGAATTCCCCCAAGTCTTAGATATTTCAAGATGTTTTGTGGTGCTTGGTAGAAGCAAGGGGGTGGGCCATGTATTTTGCAGGTGCCAAAGCTCAGAAAATAATTTAAAGGAGTCCATAAAACCATATGTCTGAAATCCCAAACCTGCCAAGATGCTGCCATGGCAGGGGAAGAAGCCTGAAGTGACAGTGGTATGTTGCCAGTAGTTCATGCTGAGCTTTTCAGAGAAGAAGTGTTTCATCCTGCCTTGCCACCAGTAAAGGACCTAAAGCCACAGGCTGGAATTAGTCAGACATGGAGATGATCTGTAGATTAAAATGAAGCAACCTCAGCAGCTGCCATGTGCTGGTTCCCTATAGACAGCTCAGCAGGATATTTCCTGCAGGAAGGTATAGAGGACCAGTGGCTCCCTCCCTTTCACACAGCAGACTTTCTCTCTTCATAGGCATGGACTATCCCTCTTTGGACATGCAAAACCCCACTGCCATCTCTCCATCCCACTGAAAGAGCCCCACCACATCACTGGGAAGAGCTACCACTGGTCAGCTGTACCCAGACTCTTTGGCATGCCTTAAACAGCCTTTCCAAAACAAGCTTTCCCACTACTGTGCCCAGGCAGGGTTCACTACCACTTCCTCCAACCCTGCATAGAAACTGGGATTTGCTGAGCTTTCACTGCAACCTTGAGACAGGAGCTGAAGCAGGTGCCCAGGAGGAGCTCATGCACAGCCTCGCAGCTGAGGCTTCCCTTTGCAGCTGCAGGCTGTGGTGGGAAAGTTCATCCTCTCCACAGAAGGTCAGGAAGCTGGTGCTCAGCACTGTGGGGTGACTTGTCCATGGCTGCATGGATGGGTGTCCATCTGAGCATGGTGGTCACTGCCATCCAAGGTCTCAGCCCAGATTTCACTCTCAGTTGCACAAATACAAGTTACATGGTGCAGTCCTCTGGGTTGATGCCTCTTTCACATGCAAAATGCTGGGATTGGACCCCCACTTCTCTGCAATTGCAATGTAATGACATGGGGGCTGAATTCTGCTCTCTCTTACTTACCCAAACCCCACTTGCTGCACTCCTCCAACACAGGGAAGTATCCAGACTCAGCATAGCAATCAGTACACATGGGTGTGGCCAGATTATTCCCACTGAGTTTCCTTTCTCCAAGAGCTTCCCCCAGAGAACAGCAAGGGAACGTACCTTAAAAGCCAAGTGCAAGTATGCCTAAATACATAATATGCATTCACCTGATTTAATCTCTGGTTTTGGACCATCAGCAATGAAAGGACTTGCTGGTTCAAAAATTGTATCCCTGGTGTTGTGTTTAGTGGCTATTTCTTTAATTTCTGTAGCTATTTTTACCTTATTTCTGTTTTGATGCTGAATGTACCAAATTGTAATGAGTTCAGCAGCTAAAATATGGATAGTATCAAAAGACCATTCTCAGTTGTTTAGTTTATACCTGCTACCTAATAATTTCTCTGGGCACCTACTAACTCTTGTCTTAAGAGGAACAATGATCAATACTTAAGGTAATCTGTGGGGAGAGAATGACAGAATATTCTCAGTTGGAAGGGACCCACAAGGATCATCAAGTTCAGCTCTTAAGTGAATAGCCTGTACAGGAATCAAATCTGCAACCTTGATGTTATTAGAACCTTGGCCATGTTCTAAGCTATTCACATTTTTTTACCATTCCAAATTTTTCAGAATACTGCCAAAACTCTCTTCAGTCACCTCTTTCACAAAATAAAGAATTCTTATTTATTTAATCTTCATCAAATAGAGGCCACTCCATACCTTCACTCACCACTCCCACATTTCTAAGTGCCTTTTTCAGTTGTCCATATAATTTCTGGGATGGGATGACCAGAACTACACATAACTTCACTGTGGAGGCTCACAGTGTAGCTGTCCACTGCCATAATGGCATTTTTTACTCCTTGGCCATTTCCCAACTGTTTGTGACCTTCTTTTGGCCTTTTTCCTTTGGAGCTGATTCTTTCTCAATTTGTGACACCTGGGCTCCTTTCCTGAGAGGCAATAATTAATTACAACTAATTTAGAACCAATTGCTGCACCTGTACAATCAGGGTTGGTTTTCTGCAAGTGTGTTACTTGCTGTGTGTCTGTCTATCATGCAGACATTCAAGTCTCAGGAGAGCCTCTGTACCAACTCATAGTCAGGCCTTTGTTAGTTGCCAAAGAATTGGATATGATAAGCAAATGCTGCCATATTCCTATTTCCCATCTTTTTCAGATTATGTGAGGATATGTTATGCATATGATCATGCCAAGGAATATGTTATGAATCTTAATTGGGTAATTTCCTCTGTCATGAAAGCTGGCCATTCATTTCCATGTTATTCAATGTTATTAATCCACAGGAGATTCCCCTCCTCTGATCTAACTGGAACCCAGTTCTATGGTTCCTCAGGTCCTTTAGGAACCTCTAAAAAATGTTCCCTTGTTTCCATTGCTCTGTTTGTGAGGCAAACTGAAGTGACAGGTTACACATCTCACTTATTCCACCTGGTTCTGGCAACAAGCTGCCACTCCTACCAATCTGTTAGAACAGATAGACTCACAGTTAGACCTCATAGACTGACACTTCTCTTTGCAGCAAGTCCTGGGTCCTAGGTCACTCCAGGAGACCTGCTCTGCTGGGGCATCCTCCCCAAACAGATGTGTATCCCTTCCTGGTATCCCACAGCAAGCAGATGTGCAAAGGATGATTTGTGTTTGTCTTCTATGGCTTTGTGTTCCTTGGGGTGCCCCTCTAACACCCAAATCAACTCTCAGCCTACCAGGCTCTCTGATAGGCTTCCTGCTACAGATGTGTCTGAATATATTTGCTATGAATATTTTTTCCTTTATGAACTACTTCTCAAAAAAATTTTGCTTTGACCAGTCTTAGAGTTTAAATTTTCTTGTCAGTGGTTGTTAGGATCCAGATTTCCTTTCCAGAGTTTATTCTGTCTTCTTTGCTTCAGCAGAGGTGGGAAGGATTTCTGTTCTGAAATTATGCCAGGGGGAAACCAGGAGAAAAGGGGGACAGAGCCCATTAGGCATGTCCCAGGGACTCCAAAACAAAAGTGAGTGTTGTCTCATGCTCTCAGCACAGACAGAACAGTCTGCCATGTGTGGGACTAATTCAGCAGCACATCCCAGGACAGAGAGGCATCTCATCTTCCCTAGCAAAAATAGTGCCTGCAAAGACTCCAATGGGGCCATGGGCAGGGTTTTGTCACCACAAATAAGGGCATAAATTGACCTACAGTACCCCCATTCTTGCATTCAGAATGTGGTGGCTGACTCCAGCCACCAGCCAAGCGTGCCGTGGTGACCCTTCCCATGATGCTGACAGTGTCATGTGTGGCAGTGCTGGGTATGTCCTCGAAGAGTGTTTGTTTCTGTCTTCCTTTCAGGGCCACCTTGAGGAAGCTGCGCCCAGAGGACATGTTTGAGACGTGGGTAAGCACATGTGGTGAGAACCATTGTGTCCCCTGCCAGCTTCCAAGAAGAAACTGCTGCTCAAGAGCTCTAGCCTCAGGCTGGGCAAAACATTACCTTTCCTTCCTTGGAAAGCTACTCCCTCTCTTCTGGGAAAGCCTTGGCTGCCATGCCTGGTGCCTCAGTTCAAACAGGGTGCTCAAATGCTTTGTGCAACAGTGATGGAGAGCTGGGCTGGCTCCTGCTTGCTTCATAGAAGAGGGAAAACTAAGCAGTATGCCAGGCAGGTGTGGGGCCTGTGTAGTGATCCTGCCCAAAATGCTCCATCTCAGCTAAGGGACATCAGTGCTGCTGGTGGGCTGATTTCTGTGGCTTGCTCGCTGGGTGAGCTATGGAGATTGTGCAGATGTCTCATGGAAACTCACTGAATCATAGAGTGGTTTGGGTTCAAAGGGACCTTAAAGATGATGTGGTTCCAACCCCCTGCTGTGGCAGGGCGACCTTCCACTAGACCAGGTTGCTCAAAGCCCCATCCAACCTGACCCTGCACACTTCTAGAGATTGGGGCATCCATAACTTCTCTGGACAACCTGTTCTAGTGCCTCACTACCCTCACAGTAAAGAACTGCTTCCTAACATCCAGTCTAAATCTACCCTCTTTCAGTTTAAAGCCATTCTCCCCCATCCTGTCACTACGTGTCCTTGTAAAGGTACCAGAGCAGTTGTACAATTCAAAATGGAAGTGAAGGCAGGCAGTAGAGTTAATAATACAGATTTCAAAGCAGATCATGCATTGACTCACTTCTCACAGTGCAAGCAAGATGCAAATCAGCAACTGTGAAGAACTGACCCACATGTTGGCCCCTATCACACACAGAGGACTCTCATGGTCTGCAGGGGTGGGGAAGAAGAGAAGGGTGAAAATGAAAGAAAAATTGTGTATAACAAATTATCCCTTCACTGTGAGTGAATATGGTGTTAAAAGCTAGTCAGGGGCTCTCAAGTGCCAGATGAATGCTGAAAAACAAAGCTGAACAGGTGCTTTACAGACACTAAGGAAGATGCAGTCATTCTTCCAAAAGGCTCAGCACATTTATAACAGCATTCAGATATCCCCTTCTTGGCTGTGTAACATGAAACGCCGCAGCACTCCAAAGTGGCAAAAACCTTGGGAGTCTTTAATACAGCAAGGCAAGAGGTAATGAAACTGAACAAGGAGTTATGAGTCACTTAGGCAAAATATCTTTTCATTTTGTTTTGAAATACAGATTCTGTATAGAACACAGCCTCCAAGATCCACCAAAGCCCCTCCAAGGTTTTTAATGGAGCTTCAGTGAGACGCAAATTTCACATGCAGTGGTTTCACTTTCATACTGACCATGTTCTAAAATAGCCTCACAAAAAGTGTGAATTCCCAGTGGTGGGATGCTTGCTCAACCAGCAGCCTGGGAATACAGAGCTTGCCTCTGCTACAAGTTATGACTGGGCTCATAACTACACAAGATAAGGGGCTGGATTCTGATCTCACTGCAAGTTCACAACATCCTCACTGCCTCCACTGGAGTTAGTCCAGTTTTGTTTGCTGCCTCGTAGGCCAGAATAGAGCTGCATTATATAGGTATATGCATGTAATTAATATGGTATATAGATACATACTTTTAATTTTGCTGTCAGACAATGCTGCTGGCAAATAGGAAGAAAAAGCAACAGTGTAAATTTTGCCAGCTGTAAGTGGTCTGGATCCCAAGTAAATCTGCCTAGAATGTCCTGGAGAAAACATATTCCCTGAAGACATCCACAAAGGCTGAGCATCCACTATTGTTTTTAAAGATAATGTTTTCCACTTAATCTTTCAGGGGGCTTTTTCCCTTTCAGTATTTGATGGTGGCTTTGTCACCTCTGGGCTCAGAAGGGAAAAGAAATTAGCATTTAGATGGGAATTTTTTCTTGCATTAAAACCAATTGAAATGGAAACTGGGACCGACAGCGGGTGAGGAAGGCGAAACCGATCCATGGGATAATTCAGAGATGACATTCATAGCAGGCAGATGATGAACTGGCCAGCAGATCCATTGGCCTTTGCCAATATCATTCCTCACGTGTTTCATGGAGGAAAGTAATCCATCAGGCTGTAATTTTTGTCCTCCACTCATTAGAGCCCTGAAATGACCCCCCCACTGAATTTCTCTCACTGCTCACGGAGACCCTCACCTAAAGCAGAGACCCATCTCCACCAAAAAGGGGCCCAAATGAGCCACCTTGCCTCTCATATTGTGAGGCAATTGTGAGCTCCAAAGGAGCATGTTTTGAGACTGAACTTGGTGGCAGATATTTGTTTCCTTGCAAACCACTCCGTGGGAGCTGAAAATTTATGAGGGTAGGTGGCCTCAGGCATGAAGGGGGAGCGTCTATTCTCATACTAGAGAGCCCTTGACCTTTTCTGCAGGAAGCTTTTGCCTCACATCATCAGAAGCTCCCTTGCCATTGCCATCATGGTGCCCACCTCATTTTTTATCTGAAGAGTTTCAGCAACACTACTTAAACTTCCCCCATCCGCACTAACTACCTTCATGTGTCAGCCTCACCTCAGCTCCCATTTCTGGTTTCTCAATGGGGCTCTAGTCAATCCTCCCTTTGTAACTGTCCTTTTTGAAGGCACCCCACTGCTCCTCATCTCCAAGAACCACCCAGACTCTGTCCTCCCTCCCTGGCCCATCAGTAATAATTGTGTTGTTTCCAGGAGGATGACATGGAGGGTATCCACATTGTAGCCTTTGCTGAAGAAGATGACCCAGGTAGGAGGGCAATTTCTTCCTTGTGTGACTCTCTATCCCTCAAGAAAGCATATTTTCATGTGCTTTGACTGTGGAGCCTAGCACCATGGCCAGGGTGGGGAGCCCCAGCCTACTAGGATGGGAGTCAGGATGCTTCTGGGAGTTTATGCTAGCAGGTGTGCTAGCCAGGACTCAAATTTTGGATAGAAATGGATGATTGCCTGGGACAAAAAAAGTCATTCCCTCCACCCCAGTACCAGGATTCGCTCCCAAATTCAGCATCCATTTTGCTGTGTGGCTCTGGGAGAGTGCTGAGGGCTGGGTGTGTGATAGGCATGCAGGGAGCCCGAAGCCACCAACTCCTGAAAAGCCATGGCATCTCAGAGCCATCAAAAAATTGGAAAGCTTTGGCCTCTTGGGGGCTCAGTTCCTCCCTCACCACAAGAAAATAGTGACATTGTTCCACTCCACGGAAGGATTATGGGGCTTAATTCATGTGTAACTAATTTCAATACCCGAGGAGGATGCTTGAAATTAAAAGCCTTATTATCAAAAGAAAGCGCTGGGAGACAGCATTTTAATGAGAACTATAAACAACTCCTGTGTGCATAGGGGAGCCAGGGAAGCTGGAAACCCCTCTTGCAAAAAGTGCCTGTGCATTTGCAGGAGAGTTGCAGTGGTTCATATATCATTTCAGATGGTTTTGAGTTCCTGGAAATCCTGAAGCAGGTTGCCAGGGACAACACGGATAATCCCGACCTGAGCATTGTCTGGATTGACCCTGACGACTTTCCTCTGGTGAGTGGCAGAGGCTCTTTGCCTGTCTTGGTTTAATTCATGGATGGAGTAGGCAGGGGGGGGGGCAGTGCATGTGCACACAGGCGTGCAGGAATTGCTCCAGGGAATCTGGGACAGGGAAGGCTGGGA
>VXBB01005092.1:0-50769 GCA_013399915.1 Illadopsis cleaveri | reverse complement strand
AAAAAAAAGAAAGAAAGAAAAAAAAGCTACAGAGCTTCCTTGCAGCTTGAAGACCCATTTCAGGAATCAGATTACAAACTGCCTTTGGGATGGAAGCAAAGATCCTTCCGGTGCCTCACCCCTTGCACTTTCTCTTGCCCAGCCCCTGTGATAAAGGGGATCAGCAAAGCACTCAAAGGGCATTGTCCCTAATGCTATGGAAAACAAGAAAACAGCTTTTTCACCTTCTTTTCATGCCTCCTGACTTACTACTCTTCTGACCCTCACTGGCTCCCTGAATTTATTTTCTCTCCATTTCTACAAAGCCCATCTTCCTCTTCTTCTCAACCCACCCCCATAGCATGTGATACTGAGGGTCTCTGAAGGACAGAGCCCTTCCCTGCCCCTACTACCCCTTCCCCAGCCCAGGCAGACAGCAGCCTCCCTCACACCACTGCCACAAACTGCCTGTGCTGGCTCCCCACAGCTCCAAACACGAGGAGGGACAACATTTCCTTTCTGAGGAGAAAGATGTCAGGACAAAGCTGTCATTGGCTTTTATTCTGAGGGGGGACAGGTGGGACATACTCAAGGCAAAGCCATTTCACCAGCCTGGGCAGAAGCAGCAGAATATTTTGGTGGACCTCTTTTCCCACTGTCCCAAAATCCAGATGAGGAACCACCATCCTGCGACCAAGCCCTGACTGCTGTCACTGTGGGAAGAGACCAGTCACACCCAGTGCCACCAGCAATCCCACCACCACACCATCTGAGGAGAAGACAAGTGTCATAGCTTCACACACAAGAAATAAGCCTTGGGGGTTAAACGAGCTGATTTTGCTGGAGGGGGTATCCTGCATTCAACAGCAGCCAGAGAGCCACCTCCCCGCCAGAGACTACCAGTGGCTGTCCTGAGCCCTCCCTTGGTCGTGGGTGGTAAATCACTTAAATAGCCGTGGGCAGCCTCGTGTGCTTGTGGATTTGGAGAATGCCCAGCTTCAATCAGGTCACTCCCTCAGTAATGCAGTTGAAAAATAAAGTGGTTTGACCAGAGAGCAGCCCTGAAATTTGCCTGATGTGAGATTTTGATTTTTGCTTCAAAATCCCATTCAACATTCAGAGTCCTGCTCCTGCTAGTGACCAAGAGAGAGGTTATTGAACCACAAAAGTAGCTAAATGTTTGAGGAACATTTTAGTCCCCTCAAAATGAAGTTGCTGAAGGAATTTGCACAGCTTCCCACAGTCTAGTTACTGAATTACTAAACCAGTTTCTCACAACCACTTACAAAGCAAAATTATAATCAGCTGTAGGATCTGGTATTATGAGTACTCAAGAATGAGCTTTTACAAAATAGAAGCTAAAAGGTTTGCAGATCTATTTCACATCTGTGGCCCAGATATAATCAGCTCCTTCTTGTTACCTCTTCTAAAGCATGCCCACAGCATCTGACTTGTGCTGAAGAGGTCCAAAGAGCCATAACATTCTGAATGTCTCTTAAAACTTACAAAGAGGTTGAATCAAATGAGTTTTGTGAAACACATTTCCCTTCTCCCCATGCATCCACTTTTCATTTCTGCTACCTTTTTAAATAATAAGGAAAAAAATAAAAAGGAAAAAAGAAAGACAACCAAGACTAGATGTTTAAGCATTTGTAACCCTGATCCTTGCCTTTGGAAGAGACTTAAAATGTTTCAATTTACAGAGTAGCTTCACGCCTAGAGCAATTTGTGGTGTCTCAGTTTTTTTAAATCTCTGTGCCTTCATGTTCCTAAGGATGCTGGAGGGGAAACCCACACCCTAATCTCTAAGGTCTCTTTCACTGGCTTCACATTGCCTTGTATTACTGTCTCTCTTGAGGCTTTGCTGCTTGCTCCATATTTTTATACATAAGTAAGGTGAATGCATGCAGCTATCTCAAATGCACATCCATCTTCCTCCTTCCTCTTTTAAGTTGTACTTAGTGCTGCCCATGCAGACCCCAAGGACTGATTGTTCCCTCTGTCCTGGCTGTGGTCTCTGCAGCAAACACCAGCTCTCCTCCTCCTGCCAGCAGGACCCACGGGCTTGGGGAGGCCAACACGCAGCAGTGCCACGGTGGGAGGGCTCCTGGGGTCCCCAGGTTGTTCACATTAACTGAGCTGGAACCAGAGCAAGCCCCGGAAGGGAAGATCAGCTCAGGGCTTTGGGGTAGGCTGGCAGTTTTGCAGCACACCTCAACCTGAACACAGACTACAATGTGAGCAGTAGTCAGGAGGGGAAAACCCCAAACAATCCACAACCTTTTACAAGTTCATTATGGAGAGGGACAGGGAGATGGGGACAAACAGGAAAACAGCTTTCTTCCCGTCTGAGGTACTCTCCACTTTTCTAGCACCATATCAGACCAGCACACAAGTTCACAGCAGGGCTGTAAAACTTGTTACAGCTTTTCAAAGCAACTGGAGTAACCTTGTTCACAGCTAATGATTTATGCATATGCCATCACCCCACTACACCATCACTGCTTCTGCAGACACGTTGTGCTCAGTGCTCTCCTTTCTCTCAGCACCTCCTGACCCAGCAGTCCATGGATGCACACATGAAAAGGGAATAGATGTCCTTGCCCCAGTGGATGATCTGTCAGTACCGGAAAGGCCTGTAACCTAAACCCATCCCCTTCCCAATCCAACATAAACTCAGGAGTGCTGTTGAAAGACAAATCAAAGCACTCTGCTTGGCCAACTCCCAATACACTTTCACTTCCTGGACACTGTTGTGAGACACCATGTCCTGCTGAGAGATCACCTTCCCTTGCACCTACCCCACATGTCCCGAGCTCCAGAACCCCTTGGAAGCCCTTGAGTTCAACCCCTCCTGTACTTCCCAGGAGTCAAGACCAGGCCAGCAGAGCAAGTTCATTGCACCAGGACATGTTTTGTGGTTTGAAGCCCTGCTGAGCTCCACAGCCAGATGTCTCACTGAACTATTAATTCAGCTAACAATATCACATGGTGAGGTGCTGCTAGTTCTTCAAGCAAGGCTCTGGACCCAGTTGCTGAAGGTGACAAATCCCTTTCTTACCCCATTTGTTATGCCCTGGCTACATGTGGCCCCTTTGCCCCACAGATTTCTGCTTCATGCCCCACAGCTGGTATTTTCTCAGTGTCCACAGCTGTAAGGCCTGGTCCCATCACCAGAGCCAATCAACCTTCATATGAATTAAGCCCCAGCTCAGCCACCAATACGCACAGCAGTGGCTGGTGCTGTGCTGTCTCAGGGCAGCCAGTGTCTTATGCCCATATGGTCAAGAAGGGCACTGCAGGAGAGGCATCTCCTCCTCAAGTCCAATGTGTCGCTCAGGCAAAAGGTGCTTACCTCTGGTTCAGGATGCCAGGTCCCTCCAAGTGGTTGTTTTTTTCCAGTAAAAACCTCCATCCCCTTTCTGTCAGAGGTTTGGGTCTCTAACACGTAACCCAATGTTGCACCTGAGGCTCCATCACACCTCAAAGGTCTGTGCAACTTCAGTGAAAAGACTTGACCAAACCAGATCAGCTCCCTCAGCTCTGATTTCTGATGAGCTACATACCACAGCCCTTTATGATTCAGATTTGTGAGTTCTGGGTGAAGGCCAAGGGAACTAGTCTCTCTAGCAAAGCCTGTTCTTTCCATCAGCTTCCACAGCCCACAGCAGGACAGAAAGCACCACAATTGGCAGCAGTCAGGTGTTGATTTGGTATCAGCACTATCCCAGAAATGAAACGGAGCATGCTGAACTCACATGTAAAGACACAGCTCTCAAGGCTAAGAGCCTGGAACGAGCCTGACAAGCCCAGTATCTTGTTTATGCCAAATTCCTGCTGCTTACACCTTCCCATGACACACCTGCGGCCAACTCCCACAGAGCCTTTCCCTCCACAGCTCCAGTCCAACAAGTCAGGTCTTCCTCTGATGGGCAGGAGGGGACCAGCAAGGGCTGCACCCCCACTTCAGGCTCTGCAGGGCAGCAGCAGTGCTCTTCCCTTTCTCTGGCCATCTCTGAGAGCTGACCTGCAAACAATGCAGGGCTGGGCACTGCCAAAGCAGCAGCAGGATGAGGGGCACAGATCAAAAGCAGAGATCAAGGGAGGGCAGGAGGCAGAACAAATCACACCCCCATCCCACCCTTCCTGCTTCCTCCCAGGCCTTGGTTCAGCTCTCTCTAGCCCAAATACATCTGTCTCCCCACAAGCAGAGATTTATCCATGTGGCTGTTTCTCTCCACAGGCATTCATGTCTGTGCTGCTTATCTTCAGAACTGCTGCACTCTTCCACTGAAGAGCAGCATCCCGTGGATTTTTCCAGCAGCTGAAGGCACCAAGGAGATCAGCCGGGCTGGGCTTGCCTGAAGAGTGGGCACCAAAGAACACCTAGGAAAAAAAGCTGCTCCCACACTTCCTTGGGCACAGCTGCTTGATCTTTCTGAGCTCTTGGTGTTCTGGAGATGAAAACCAATGGTGGGGAAAGCCACACCCAGAGATGCTGTTGAGGTGAAATCCCTGCACCTTTTTTTAGCAGAGCACAGGCTTGCATCCACACAAACAAGGAGCACTGGCTTTTCTGCCTCTCGCCACTCCTCCTCCCCACCAGAGCCAAATAAGGAACTCAGCAGCGAATCCTGCACTTCATAATTTGTGTGCAAACTATGAGAACACAGGAGGCAGAAAAACCTGTTCCCACTCTAGTCGTGCCCCCCGCCCCACCCCACTTCCCCAGCTGCATTTGCTCCCCATCATTTGAGATTTCAGGTGTTCAAAGCAGTCACTTACCAGTCTTCCTTGAGGACAGGAGTGATAAATGAGTTTGCATTTTACTGTGGCAGGGCAGACCAGAAAGGCCAAGAATGAGGGTGACAAAAAGACAACCTCAAAAAAGCTAAACCACATGTTTGCAGGGCCCCTCCTGTCCACAGCTAAGGACTGCTTGAAGAGCAGAAGAACTTTTTTGTCTGAAAGGGTAAGAGAAAGGAGTGGGACAATCAAATCTGGTTTCAGTTTATTTCCAGAATTTTACTGTACAAAATATGCAAAGTGTAAAACGGTTTTATGTTTCAGTTTAAAAAACAACAAAACCCCATCCAGCTATAACTTAAGAGAACCCAGCTTGGAACAGAACAATTTACAAGGCTAAACCCACAGTGCATTAATGTCACAGACACCAGGAATTTGCTTACTTAAGTTCACAATTAGAAAAGAACAGAAAGACCATGTACCACTGCAGTTAAAGTCACATGTGCAAAGAAGAGAAAAAAGAAAGAAATGCTGGTTAGTGTCTATTAATTAGAAAACCTTGGCAAAACCCTTCTTACTATACACAGTGTGTGTAGAAAAAGTATTACACAGTGATAAAGGAGGGTGGGGGAAGGGCATTTTGCTCCCACCCCCTTCCCCAAGACACAATAATGCTGAATCAAAGAAACAGGCACAGAAGAGTGTAAGATTCCTTCACAGTTATGCCTGTTCAGGTAGTGGCCACAGCATCTCCCCACTGTGCACACAGGAGATACCCCCAAGCATCGTTAGCGCTGGTGAGAGGTGCCTGGGAAGCAGCCAGAGGGAAGGAAGGATCCCCTCCCCTCCCTGGGCAGAGCACCCCCAGGGCAGGGCCGGCTGACTGCTGCCCACAGGGCTCTGCGTGCACCAGGGATAAAAAATGCAGCCTGGTGGAGGGATGCAGACGGGCAGGTGATGCCAGCTGTACCACTGGCATGGCGTGGACCCCGCTGGGGACTGGCCCAAAGCGATCCCACCGCTCCCAGCTGTCAGAAACGGCAACTTTTGGTCATCATGGATGGGATGCAGCAGCCTGAAGGCAGGAGGATGCACACTCCTGTAGGAGACATCATGGCCCAAAGCCATCTCTTTCAGAACAGAAATTGGTGGGGGGTTTCCTTTTTTTTGTTTGTTTGTTTGTTTTCTAAAACCAGCTCAATTCCAAGAGCACTTCCTTCTTAAGGACAGCTGAAACACTGAGCCACCAAGTCTGGCTTGAGGCTTTAAACACGTATAATGTGCACACTAGAGGGGGAAAAGCACACAGACACACACAAGCTGAATGAGAAAACACCTGCACACACACCTCGTGATCAGCTCTCACAGGGCTGGGCAGCACTGAGCCCAAGTGAGGAGCCAGCTTGGGACCAGACTACAGCACTGCTGCAGAAGACTGCAAGGCTTGTTTATCCTTTGAAAAGGCAGAATTACAAGTTTTGGTGAGCAAGATGAAATTGGCTTGAATAGGTGTCCATGTTTAGAAAGTTATGGATCTTTTCAGTTTCTTCAGCAGCCAAGTGTTGGAAGTGAGCACATCTCAAACGAGACCTTTCAAAGCTACTTATGTGGGGCAGGAGCAACTCCAGATATTCCTTCCCTACAGCTTTTGGCTGTACTCAGCAACAGCAGATTCCCAAGGCATTGCACAGAGAGCCCCATCCCAAAGGAGATGGTTTGGAGGCTTCATAAGGGTTGGGATTTGTTCAGATCTCCAAACTTGAGCCTTACTGTGCACTGCCTCCAAGCTCCCAAATGCAGCCTCAGCACCTCCCAGCCCTGCAGATACGCTATGGAGGGGACTGCTACAATGCTTACACTTCCAAGAGTGCTGCCTGCTTAGCTTCCAGGTGTGGGAAAGGACACTGAGACCCAGGGCAGCCTCACAGAGTCTGCACCCACGGCTGAAGCCACATGGCAGTGAGAGGCTGACAGATATGACAACATCACCTGCCTATGCCCAATTACAGGACTGGCAAAGTGTTAAGAGGAGTATCTGCCCCTACACTCCAGGAAGCTGCAAGAAATTCAAATCTTACAATTTATAGCCAGGAAAGAGAAAGCCAGACTTCATGGAAACCCACAGCCATTTCCATCTGCTCCAGAACACTTGAAAGTCTTAGCTGCATCTGGTTTTGCAAGATCTCATCATGGCTTTGGATTTAGGCTGTAACAAATCTGAGAGCAAAAAACCCAAAGCCTTTAAAGTATCTGAGCAGCATACTTGAGTTACAGGAAACATGCCAACATGGAAGAGAGGAGTGGGGCACCACCACTCCTGGCTGGGCGGCACAGCACCCTATGCAATGGTTCAGCTTCCAGTGAAGGACGTCCAGTGCAAGGATCATCTCCAAGGGGGACACTGACCATGCCATCACTAACAGGGCTGTCTTAAAAAACCACTTGAACTCTAATAAACCCCCCCACAATTCCCACCCAGGTACAAACATCCAGACTGGGAGAGAGGAAGGAAAATATGTGCAAGGAGACAGCGCAGGATAGGAGAGGCATTCGGAGGAAGAGCCTACAGTTGGCTGGCAAACCCTGTAAGTTGTATTTATGCTCAGCTCTTGGCAAGCTCGGCAGAAGTAAGGGCTGCAGGAATTGGATCAGAGCTTCGTTCCCTATGACTCCATTCTTACTCATCAGCTGGCTATAAACAGAGTTAAACAAACCAGTCCACACTCACCGCTCAGTGTTTTTTATAGAGTTTGAATTCCAACAGATGCCACAGATCCAACTGTGGATCTCAAAGCACTTGAAAGCAAGTTGAGTTTAGCCTCACAACATTCCAGTGAGGTAGGTATGACAGTGGTCCCCTGATTTTACATGGAGAAGGGAAGCAAGAGAGCCCCTGAAAAATGTCACTAAAAATACCAGAACAGGGAATATCCAGGAACCATGATTCCCCTTTCAGTCTGGCCTCACCTCTAAGCAGGCTGCATCTCTAAAGAGACCATTTGAGAGAGTCCTCTCCTTCAGACTTCATCAGACAAAGCATTCATGCTGCTGATATAGGGAAGAGCATTTAATGTAGGAGCTGGCCCCTGTTGACAGTTGGCCCCTTTTTGGCAGCAGGCAGAAAAGGCAGTGTGGAACCACAGCACAAAGATGAAGAAGCAGGCCCAGACTGAGCACACGCTGCTTTCGTCTGGCTCTCCATGTGCTAAAGGATTTAACGAAATTAAGACATGAGTTTCCTGAGCAGATACTGTCAGACAACCCCTCCTGATGGGGCAGGGAAAACGAAAGGGGTAGGAAATCCTGGGAAAGTAAAAAAGTTTTGCAGATGTGCCTGTGGCAAGGTGATCTCACACACGGCACACCAAGCCCCTGGCAAGGTGGTTCTTCTGGCTTTACAGAAATGAGCCAACTCAGCCACAGGCTGTAGCCTCCACACAGCTATTAAGTGCTCCACAGGCTCCCAAGCTACTCCCAGTCTCTCCCACCCTGCTGGTTATGCACATCATAAAAGCCAGGTGCAGGCATCTTCAGGAGAGCCAAGTGTAAGACACTGTATGTTCTCCTTCCTTTTTTTTTTTCTTTGAAAGGAATAAACTAACCTATTTTTTCAAAGTAAAACACTGTGAAGGCCACAGTCAATAAAGGAGACCCCCATACAGACTACCAGAAAGCCTAATCTGCAAAAAACCTCAAACACTGAGCTAAGAGAAGGGAAAATACTACCTACTTCACATCCTTTAAGGGCAAAGGGCATAATCCCATCATGTGCCATGCCATCCAGTTTCTTTACAACCAGGTCTGGTATGTTACATGGACTCCAAAGGATCCAGGAGACTACCATGTGCTTGTAAGGAAGGCACAGGAAACTGCAGGTGTCACTTGGATGGGGAATCATCACTTTGGACCCTCACTCACCAGGGTGCTCCCTTGATCCCAAGAGGACTATCCACAGGTGCTGTCAGACATGCATCTCCACTGCTGCTGAAGCTGGAAGAGGATGGATCCTCCTGCCCTGTCCCCAGCAACCCTGTTTAAGGTGGCTGCTCCTTGGTGGGCACCAGCCAGCCCACGCCTGCCGTGGGAAGGGCTGGGAAAGGCCAAAAGGGACAGGAGGGGCTGTCACAGCCCTCCTCAGAAGACTGTGCAGGCTGGCAATGAAAGGCACTGACTTACACACTGCTGGAACTAGGGCCGTCTTAAGACATCCATATGGAGGGCAGGCCAGATCCTGCCCGATAAGGAATATTTGCATGGCAAAAGACTGAGCAGAATGAATTGATCATTCACATTCAGGTTCAGATCGCTGCCAGCCTTGCAGCTGGCTCCAGTCACTCCATGCTCTGTGCTGGCAATCAGACTTCAGACACCGATTTAGGCTCGCTGTTAAAAACAAACCTTCCAAACTCAGGTGACTAAATTCACACATGATTCACACATGAAAGCTGCACTGGTGGGCGAAGGCAGCCTCACAAACAAAACTGCATCTCTCAGAAGCAGGTCCCAACGCTGAGCAGAAACTCCCACAGCACAGCAAGGCCAAGAAAGGCAGGTGGATTTTTAACATTCAGGCATTGTTTGGTTATTTCTTAGCTACAGCTGAAGGCATACGGTGGGGAAGGACTCACTGCAGTGTTTCCAGAGCTCACCAGTTCTCCAAAGCAAGTGAATGGGGCAGAGGTCAGCCTTTCCCTGGCTCCCTGAAGGAGGGAAGTGTTTTTGCCCGTCAAGACGCACTTGAAGCTGGCTAGAGAGGGAGGGGCACATTCCTGCCTGCACCCCCTTCCCCTCAAAGAGGCTGTCAGACATAGGGGGGGTCTGTGATTTATCTGAGGAGGAGCCAGCTACTTACTGACCCTGTCCCAGTGCAAATACACAGCCCTTGCAGGTGCAAAAGGAAGTCAGTGCCTGGAGAAACACATTCAGAAAGCCAGACAGAGGAGACAGAAACAGGAAACCTTGGGTGTGCCTGAGAGTGATGCTGACAAGCAGGACAGAGGGACACAGGGGAGAGATAACAGGGAGCTCTGACATGAAGAACAACTTCACTAACAAGCACTGATTAAGGAAAAAAAAAATTGGAAGAGCTGCAAATGGGCTGATCCAGTTCAAGACATGCAATTTCACAGAGGGTGAAACCATCCTATTATGCCCACAGAGGTCCAGCACTGACAGAAGAGGCACACAGAGAGGAGGAGAAGAAGAATAAAGAATAAAAGTCCCCTCACACCCCCACCCTTAGCTATCCCCTCCTCCCCAAGTGAGCAGGGACTGTGGCAACCTGTGCCAGGAGACTTCTGTGAGGGACAGGTGAGCAAAAAGCCCTCAGGAGCAGCCAGAGGTGGCGAAAGCAGAGACGCAAGGGTGCGGGTGTGCACGGTGTAAGGCAGCGCTCCAGCAACAACCCTGACACTGCAGCCGTGCAGAGAAAGAGAGCGTGAGATTTACAGGATGCCTGGAAAGAGAGGCAAAGAAAGAAAACCTGTTCTGTCTCCAAGGCTGAGCTAACTGAGCCAAGTTGCCCTGTTGCCTCTTAAGATACTTCTTTCTAGATAAGATATCCCAACTCCCCCCTCCCCTTTCCAAATAAAGTGCAGATGGTCAAATATTACTGGTCCATCATCTGCCAGTTTCAGTCAGCATTGGGGAAATTAAACCCAAAAGCACAATATTGAAAAAAAAAACCTCCCAACAACCCACCCTCAAAATCCCTTAGACTGAAGTCTCAGACTGTAAGCGGAGGACAAATTTATGAGATTTAGGGTCTATGAACTCTTCTGAGAGTTTGATGAAGGGGATTTTTTTCACATTAACAACAAGGCTGAAGTCCAAGCACTTGAGGACAAACACGACACCGTCTTGTAACCCGCTGGTGACGGCCTCCTCGCTGACCAGCGTCCACTGCTTGGAGAACCAGCGATCCCTGTCATACTGGAGGGTTGGGCCTGGGTTGAGGTAACGCTCCAGGAATGCCTGCCAAGAGCGGGACACACGTTAGCACCAGCCCCACTACTCGCCCTGCTCTTTTCCCGTCCCCAAATCCGCGAGCACGGGCTTGCCATGCTGCAAATGGGTTCAGCTTTCACACTTCAGAAGACATCTTCTCCCCAGTCCCTCTCAGCTTGTCAGACCCAGGAGTAGACACAAACATCAGGAGATGGACTCTTTTCAGTCCATCCCAGCAAGTTTGCAAAGTTATATCCCTGACTTCTGCCATCAGCACAGCCATCTGGGAGTAGTTCAGTAGAGCAGAGGTCATTTCTCCCCTACCAGCCCCAAAACTGATCCCAAAACTAGTCCCAGACAGTCAGACAGGATGGCTGGCTCTCCCCTTCAGGCTAAGCTAAGGTGGTTAACAGATGTCTGTCTCCACGTTTTCAGCCTGAGGGTGCAAAACTGAAAACAGAATGCAAAATGCCATTTGACCTTGCTTGTATTTTCAAGTCCCTCTGCAATCTTAATGGCAGCAGAAATCCCCGTGCACACCTGAGCAAGGTCCCAGACAGCTCACAACGACAGGGTGCTAAGCCCCATCTCTTGACAGCATTTCTGCTCTCACTGCAGTAAGTCCTGGGTGAATAACCCAAGAATAACCCCTCCCTAAGACTGTGGGGTGTTCTTAGAAGGGAAGGTAGAGAGTGGGAGGGGAATCTGTGTGACCTGTTTCCCTTATCATTCAGTCCCTCCCTGTGTCTGCAAGTCAACAGTCACAGTCTGGGCATGAAGCAGCAAACTGTGTTTGATCAAGCAGCTCATGAATTAGAAACACTGTCAGAAAGACAGAGATTTAGACAATAATTAGCAATCCAAACTGCAGCAAGGCAGAGGGGACCAAAAATCAAAAAAGATCCTTTGCAGGTTGCCATCTGCATCATCCTGCTACTGCAAGCCAAAACTCTTGTGACTCAAAGTCACCCTTTAAACATTTATTAAGCATTCCCTTTGCTGAATTGGATTCAAGAACAAGTAACTCATAGGCATTTTCAAACACCAAGACACAGATGCTGCTGTGGAGGAAATATTACTTCCCTTCAAGACCTGATGCAACCTGCACCACACTGGTCAATTCACATGGAGCAACTATGAAAGCTTTCACTCACCTCCCTTGACAACTTTCTGTTCTGCCTGCACACACAGATGTGCCACCCCCTTCTCCCTCCCCCATGCAGCAGCGTTAGGGAAAGCATTCCTTACCTTTGGTGTCATGTTGTTAGTGATGCAGAAGGACAAGTGTTGCAAGATGCTCTCCATGCTGTGGAACTGCTGCTGGCGGGTGGTGCGAAGGTACTTCTGCAGAGCTCTTGCCATGGAGGGGAAGATGGCCTGGGCTGCTTCTCGGGGGTCCATCATCTCTCCTGGAGCTTTCTGCTGTTCCTCTGCCTGGAGGCGTTTGATGTGAGTGAAAGCCTCTTCTACCGCAACCACGAGCCTGCGGCAAGAAAATCAGGACAGCAAGAGTCATAACATGAAGTAGGATGGGTCTGTGGTTAAGGCAGAGCCTGGGAGTCAGGATTTACAAGCTTCCTATTCCCACCTGCCATCAAGTCACTGCCTGCCACCAATTTACACAAAATCTTCTCTACTGACAGTCTGAGGGGTAAGACAGCAGCTTTTCCTTCCTTGCCCAAGCCATTCACAGCAGCTGAGGGCCATAAACCAGGATTAAAATTGTAAAGCCCTGAGCACTGCACTTGGTTCTGCCAGCACAGCAGAAACATCAGCTACATGACTCAAACAAGACATAGCTGCCCTTGTGTTTAATGCATGTCTGAGTGCAGCAGTCCCAGCACACAGGACTGCAGCACAAAGCACAGGACAGGCAAATGCTCAGGGGGAGACTGACCACACCCCAGTGTGACCCAGGACACAGCCAGCTCTGAGACTCCCTGTGCTCACAAGCTCCAGTCTGCTCCCATTTCCACCAGCTGGGTGCAGAGCTTGTGCTGCCCAATGACTGCCCTGCACCCCTCCACTGAACAGCAAGGGTAAAAACATTCTTTCTTCACTCCTGACACTGTAGCTCTAAAGGCATCCTCTGCAAACTATTCCTATGTTGGCACAGGTGAGCAAACATCAAGACCACACCATAAAATGGGAACAGATGTCTTATGACACTCAGTACTGGGCTAACATGCAAGTGAGGGGCTACACTGCAGCTAGTGAGGGAAAAATAGTAATGGAAGAGCCACCCAACAGAACCCTGTGGCCCCTTCAGACAGGACTTGTTTTATACTTCATTTCCTCTCTAGTCACCAGTGACTGTCCACAATGATCTCAATATCCACTGCACCTTAAAGCCGGGGGCAGCTGCCTCACCACAAGCAGAGGTATAGCATACTGCATTCAGGCTGTCCATGAGGAACAGCACAAGAAGCCCTGACCCTTGCCCATTTTGTTTAATTTGACGTGGGGGAGGTGGGGGTGGAAATCAGTTTTAAACTCCTGGCCTGAAACATCTGGCCTTATCTAGTGACTGATGGTTTTCCTCTGACTAAGCAGTTGCTCTAACCAAACTCAGCAAGCACGGGAGATGTGCCCAAGTTAGCATGCTACACTTCACAAAAAGACAAGTTTAAATTCCTATTTCTCCGAGGCTGGAAGAGGGCCTAAAAGACAGAGGCTATAGAGCATAGGTCAGACTGAAGCAGGCAAGGAGGGGATGTAGTGCCAGCACCTTCCCAGTGAAACAAACTGCCAAAAGAAAATGCAAAACAAGCCAGCTCCTTCCAGTTATGACACATTTCTTCCAAACACAGCTCAGTTCAGGGGAGCCTGCCCATAAGCAACTTGCCTCAAACTGTTAGGTATGCTAACTACAGACTGCAATTAGGCTCCTGAGCAAACAGAGGCACTGTCTTGGGTCACCTCAACAAAGCATCAACTCTGCAGTCTAAGCATGACTGGCAGAAGACATACCTGTGTTCCAAAATAAAATGTAACTGCTTGTGGTCAAGTCTTTCCTCCTCAATTCACTGAAAGCCAGTCACACTGTCCCTTTGGCTAGCCTGCAAACACAAATATTCTCCTCACCCACGAATGGGCAACACCAAGCACTCCACTGATCCTGTCCCAGGATTACTTCAGCTGACAAGCCTGGGCATGGGCAAAAATAATGGGATTTCCTACAGCAAGTAACTACAGACTCATCAAGCACTGGACTGTTCCCTAATCCACAACACTGCATTAGCTCTAGCTGCCTCATGTACACGTGCTCAGCTGCATGCATGTTCTTCGGATAACTCCAGTTGCAAGCTGTCCCCATCCCTTGTGCATCTGGTTCCATAAGCTTCCTCCCTGTGACAGATCCACAGCCAGCCCCTCGTGGTGGGCTGGGGACACCCTCCAGGCTCAGCCAGCCCCATGTGGCCAAGCTCCCAGCAGCAGCAGCGGGGACAGGGTGTCTTTACCTGGCGCGGCGTTTCCTGACGCGGCGCTCGTGGTCGGCCTCCTCGTAGTAGAGCTCGTTGTGGCTGGAGTCCCTGCGCCGGGCGGCGGCTGCGATCATGGCCCGGGACTGCCCCGACGCGTTGTTACCTGGGCCTGCGGGGACAAGGACACGGCACAGGGCGGTGTCAGTGCCACAGCGCTGGGGCTGGAACAGACCAGCGCCCCACGGCAGTTGTCACACGTGCTCCGGGGCTCCAGCCTTCCCAGCCAACCCTATAAACCCTTCCCTGGTCCTCAGGAGCTCCGGTAGAAACCCTGCAAGGCAGCACAGGCTTAGAGAGGGAGTTCTGGCACGTGGACAAGGGAAGTTAGTTGGGACGGAGGGTCTCACACAATACACACAAAGGCAGAGTGAGGTGAACATGCCAAGGATGCAACTTACCCCCCATTATATATGTTTTCAGTTTGAAGGCAAGGGCAGCTGGAACATATCACATTTCAGCACCAAGACAGTGTGAGAGCACAAAAAGTGAGAAGTTGGAAAGAGGAGAGAGACAAACACAAGAACATAATGAGACATGGAGATGAATAAATGAAAGCCAAACTCCAGACAGTTATTCGCAGGAAGGAGAAACAGGATGCAGGGCACAGCAGTGTCACCTTTAGACAAAGCACAGGGTTTCCCAGAAGGGTAGATGCTATCAGAGCAGCAGTCCCACAATAGGGTAAGATGGGGTCTATATATGTAGTAGCTTCTCACAGGACTCTGAGCTGCACCTGCCATTAGAGCTTCTGCTGCTGTTAACAGATCCTACACAGCCACAGGGAAGCTGCAATCTGCTCTGTAACATCCAGACAGTCCACAGAGCTGTCTACTACAAGACCTTAACTAGTGACCTTAAAATACAGTACTAGGTTCTGCAACTTTCCCATGAAGCCCTCAGCTCTGGCTTTTCAGGTAGGGAGAGGAAAAAGGTTGCCCCAGAAGAGTTTACAAATTCTTCTATCCAGACAGAGGGCAGAAGTGGATCTACCCAGAGAGAAGGGTAGTCTAGGACTGCCTCCAAGCCACCAAGAGCTGATTTGTGCCAAACTGCTCTGAAAACCCACACTCTCAGCTGGCAGTGGTTAAGGCAAATCAATTGCACAGACACGCTCAAAATTGTTCTGCTCAAGCAAGGGCAACTCTTTTAATTTTTTTCCTAAAAAGCCCAAACCAGATTCCAAGACAGAAGCCTGAAATTCAGGAGTGGGAAGAACAAGCACTCACACAAATAGCTTCTTAAAAGTCTAAACATTTCAGACTTTGTTTGACAGCCCTGAAATGGAGGATATGACTCAAGGGGGACACTAGCTCCCAAATTTGGGTTATATTTGTAATTTGCCTCATTGACTATGCCTGGCAATGAAAATTCTGGTTTTGAAGGTGAACCTCCCCACTCTGCATAAGAGAGATTACAGCAATATGTTTCTTTCCTGGCTGCTGCAGTATCAAATACAAAAGCTGTCAACAAATTAGGCTGCCTTAATAGCATTACTGTCTCTTTACAAGAAGGGTATAAGAGACTGTCAGGCTGCCAGGGTAAGCTGCAGCCAGAACTACACTCTGCTTTGTAAGATGGATGGAATCTTCTTAAGGACATGCCTCTAAGCCTGAGATTTCCATGTCCACAAAGGCAGCAGCATTGCACACTGAACAGCCCAGGCAACTGGTACTGCCCCAGAAGGGAAGGCAGGGGTTTTCAAGCCCTGGCAGGTTCACAAGCTTGACACTTGGAAAGGCCTGCCAGCCACATCTGCAGCTTGCTTCTGGTTCCTTCTCTTCTAACAAAGCCTCATGAGCTAGCAGCTTCTGAGGCACTTACACTACCAGACCGACAGTCTTTTCTCTGAGCTTGGGAGTCCCACTGGCCCAGCAAGTACTGCAGGAAAAGAGAGCACACCAACTCCTGAAGAGATACTGCAGTGCAGGAGAAGACAAGCCAGTAATCAGAATGGCACATCCTGCAGCCAGCCTGGCAGGCTGTGGGGTCTGAATAGTGTGCAGACACCTGTGGGATCAGGAGGCCCTCACCTTCCCTACACCAGGCCTCACTGAGAGCAGGCAGCTGCAATGAATGATTTCACCTCTAGAAAAACGCCGAGCATTTCTGTTTGCATGTCTGATTGCTTCCCCTCTCCAACACAACTCAACCAAGAGCATCACTCCAGGCAGCAAAGGACACATGATGGGCAACCTGTCCTTCCCCTTCCCTCACTTCCCCCTTCCTCTGTCAGGATGGGAACATCTCACTGTAAGAATCTAGACTTCCAATTAATGTTATGGACTTAGGACTGCCGCATGAGGTTGGAAGAAGCCTTCAGGATAAGGTCTTTGAAACTCACCAAAAATGAAAAAAATCCAAACAAACAAACAAACAAACTAAAAAGGAAAATAAAATAAAACCAAAATATTCCACACCCATAAGGCATGGAAACTTGAAAGCAAAACAATCATGTCTCATGTTTTTCCATATGACAGATATTCTTCATATATCAGTTGCCACATCACACACACAGAGCCACCTTGCCCAGTTAAGTCCCTTCAGTCTCCTCTTCCCAGCTCTCAAAGCCTTTCAATACTAACAAATTCATGGGCAGGACGTGCCTTTACCACATTTTGTGACACAGCTTCAGCCATCCTTCATCATAAAAGCTTTGCTACTCAACTTTGACTCCCCCAAAGGAATGTGCACCTCTATAAAGGCTGCTGGGCACGCCCTGCTTAGCAAGAGTGGCTTTCACTGATAGAGTTTAAGTGTCAAATTATTAAGTCCAGTTTTCACTGCTTTAAGCATCCACATATCCATCAGTCAGTCCACTCATCCATCCATCCACTTTTCTAAAGCCCCAAAGCTTGAAAACCGTTTGTAGAAGGCAAAGCTCAATGGGGATCGTTATCTGTGTTTGAATTTCCATGGCCACGGGTGAGCCAGGCATAGCTCATTTAGTGCTGAGGCTGCAGGCTGATAAGCATCACTTTACTGCTGCTTATACCGTGGCTCCTTCACTTTCCCGAAGACTGCATGTGAAAGTAGCACAACAAACGACTGGGGAACTCATTTAAGTTAAAAGTTGTGTTTATTGTACTATCACAACTAAAGAGATGACCCGAGGGTGACAAAAAGCAGAGGCTGTTTGACACAAGCAGTGGCCGCTGAAAAGTGTCAAGCCACATGACAATTAAGCCCGACCCAAAACGTGGCCATTCCACCTGGCAAAGACAAAAGCCTTATTGAGGGCTAAACACATCTGTAAAGTCATCTGGAACTGGGGAACTCAGCACTGCTAGGAAGATTTCCAGCAAGAGACAAGGATTTGGCAAAGCAAAAAGGTGAGAATGTGTGCATAACAAAGCATAAAGCAAACCCAGCCCTTCCCCATCCCACCCAGTCTCAGAGACTACATTTTACCTCACCTACCATCAACATTGTAGACTTTCAGGCCAGCCATGTGCTTGGCTGCTCGGGATTTGGAGGCTGTTAACAAGGCTGGGTTGGAGACTGTGAAATCTCGGTAGTAATTTTCCAGAACCACCAGTGCAGCTCGTTGGATGCTGGGGAAAGAAGAGAAAACAAAATAAGACAAATCCTTTCAGATCGAAACAAGCTCTCTTGTTTCCATAAAATATTAAAAAACAAAAAAGAAAGGAAGAATTGTGATACTACTCGGAACAGAGCTGTCACGCCTACAGGGCCTACAGGACCGTGCAATACACAGAATATTAATTACTCTCTCTAGGACCTGAAATTTCATTTGAGATGCAAGATAAGTATCTCTGCCCTCAGCTCAATAGGAGGATGTCAGGAAATCCCTAAACAAGGGCAGCACATAAAGCTAAGCGCTAGGCTGCCTGCAGCACGGGAAACGACAGAACAGGAGCTCAGCCCACCTCGACAGTACAATCACTGTGCTGCAGAGACTTTGCTCAAGGCTGGAGACCAGAACACCACGCGGGTTTTGGTGTAGCTGGCCAGCTTGGATGGAGGGACCAGCTCAGGATGGATGCTTTTCCTTCTACGTCATTTCCAGCCGCACCTCGCAACTCCTCATATCTCCGACAAGAGCGTGATCTCTTTAGCTTTCACAGCAAGACAAGATCGCTGCCTGAGGAGTAGGGCTGCCGGATTACCTCAGCATTGCTTGTTAAATCCCCGGCTAGGGACAGAATGAGGAGCAGTGGCACTCCCTCCATCCCTTTGAAGGGATGCCTTTACATAAAATGATGACACATGGGAGCAAAACAAACACACGCGCCAGCAGCAGGAAAGGCTCAACCCAGAGCTATCTCCCTTTGCGATCATTTTGATACGGAGAGAGGGAGATGTCTGTAGGCACAGTTACCAACTAATGGGGCAGCATTTCAAAACAAGCCCGAGCTCTGGTGTTTAAAAATGCGGGAGTAGGACACAGCTCTCTCCATGCTGCTCTGGCTCTGTGCCTCAGCGTGGCACCCGACTGGCAGCAGCACTCTCAGCAGATCACCAAGATCACCCACTCAGCCAACTGGAGTTTGCCAAGGACCCACACTAAAAATAATTTTTGCGCGTTCAAAATTAAAGTGTAATTGCCAACATATTTGTTGCCAGTTAATTGGAAAGGTCACGCTTAACAAGGCCTCTCCGAAGGAAAGCAACAAAGTGTTCTCACACATGTTACAACATAGGAAGAAAACATTACAAGGACTGTAACGTGGGAAAATAAGACATTAACAAATTAAGCTCTAAATTCAGTGCTCAGTGCTACCACTGATTCTGCTTGTGTTCCCGGGGGAACAATTTAAATTTTCCTGTGCTTTGTGCTAATATTAAACTTCTGCATCACACCCAAGTACTTTAAACACACACACACCCCCTACCATACTCACTCTACAGCTGCCACACTCCCACTGATCAGTGAATTAAGCACAGATGCCAGCCCATTCAAAAGATTCTGAGAAAGAACAAACCCAGACTTGTTCACTGAGTAGCTTCATCAGTCAGTACATCACCATTCATTTGCTGTGTACCTTTGAGATGATGAATTGAGTTTTTGAAGCAAATTCCATCCTTAAGATTGTTTGAAGGGGTCTTTTGGATCCAGCTAGAGCATTTTAAAGAAGCTTTACCTTTCAGGTGACACTCCTTCATAATTCCTCACCTTATATTTGGTAAAAGCAACTCCACTTAGGCACTCAGCTACTGAATATGTGATAAAGAGCCACTAGTTAAGCAAGAAAACAAATTTTCTTCGATAAAGTAGTATAGACTGACCCACTGCCAGACACACATAGATGCTGACACAGAACAGGTGAAAGCCATTTTATTTCTCCCTGCCACACTTCTGATTTCTACTGTGTTTTTGCTGCAGCCTATAAACAAAATTTCATAAAAGTAATCATGTGGCAGCAGCACATATTCCCCCTTCTGACTGCAAACATGATCAAGTTTTTCCATCTCTGCTTTCCAGAAGATAAAACTCCATAGAATTTCATCACAAAACACAATGTTTGGAAAACCAGGACCTACTCGAAACAGGAAGATAAAAATGAACAGAGTTATTCTCTGTTAATACACTATACTCATTTCAAATACCACTGGAACTTCCATTCCAGCAGTAGGAAATGTTTGGGAGCTCCACTGACCAACTAGCTCTATTAGGACAAAACACAATGCAACACAGCATAATTTATTTTTATACATTCACATTTTCCCTGGACCCCTGGATGACAGCATTATCATCAGGATGCCAGCTTTCCTCACCTAACATCCCTTCCATCCCTTCATTAAATAACCTTCCCCACCAATTCATTGGCATATGCACTCAAAATCCAAACACAACAAAGCTTTTACATTGCAGCAAGCAACGATCATTGCCCTGAAAATTAAAGCACAGGTATTTGTTGCTGATGCAAATCCAGTACAGGCTCAATCCCACACAGGAGATAACCCAGTCACACAGAGGGGTCTGCTCTCTGGAAGAGAAATGTAATAAGCATCAGTTTCCTGGATTTCTACCAGCCCACTTCCGTCTCCCATGCAGCCCATTCTAAGCACGGCAGGTTAGGAAGACAACTACAACTACAAATCTTTAAATTCTCTGTTACAGGAAAAAAAAAATTAGAAGCCGCAGACAAGTAAATTAAAAGGGTCACAATAAATTGCAAGAGCAAGAAAAAGGCTGAATCAGAGCCTCCTGGGCTGTGTTGCTCAACCACTTCACCCACATCAAGGGGAAGCCTCACCCTGCCCGGCTCAGGACAGCCAGCCCTGCCCCACACGGGTGCTCAAAGCAACAAGAGCCCGCACCCCGACCAGGCACAGCACCCCAAGCACGGCACCAGGGCACCCCATGCTCTTGTGCAACACCACACGCCGGGAGGAGGCCAACCCCAGGCATGGGAGCATCCAGAGCAGCCCAAAGGAGCCAGCAGCAGCCAAACAAACACCAAGGAATTCTGCTGTCTCCCCATAGCAATCCAGGCGTTTTGGGCTTCCCACTGCAGGGCAGACCCTCTGCTGCCCTGCGAGCAAGGTGAAGCGGCTGCAGGAAGCCGCCTCTCCACCCCCACGGCAGCTCCAGCGGGAATGGGGGCTGGCAGCCCTCCTGCAGGCCACGTCTGAAGAGGCGGCTTCCTCGCAGAGTTCAGCACCATGTCGGTCACGGCATTCATTCACCCCGCACCCCAGCAAGCCGCGCCGGGGCTCTCCTTTTGTTCAGCACTTTGAAAGAATGGGGAGGGGCAGGAAGAAAACGAACAGAAAGTTTCAATACTTAATCGCCCGTGTGAAAGAGGTCAGAGCGAGGATCGTCCCATAGAGAGAGTGTGGCAGCCCAGAATATTCCAGCATTGTAGCAAACTACCAGAACGCAGAAAAAAAGTGAAGCACAGAAACACAGAAATGATCACAGAACGGCTTGGGTTGGAAGAGACCTCAAAGATCATCTACTTCTAACCCCACCCCCACCGTGGGCAGAGTACAAAAATCAGGACACAAAAAGCATTTCCATGCAACAGTTCAGATTCAAAACTTATGGCACGAGGGGAAAACCCTTTGCACAATCCAGCAGCCTACTGGAAACAGTTTTCCTTGCAGGCAGCGTCAGTGAGGCTCTAGGCTTTGCTGCTTTGTGTTTTGTGCAGTTGGAGGGTTGCTTGTTTCCAATTATTATTTTCACTCCCCTGAAGAAGGCCATGTCACAGCATGCTGCCAAGAGGGAAAGCAAACAAGCAGAACTAGCAGAAGCACAGGGTACCTCAGTGGCATTTGGCAGCAGAGAAATGCAGAGCCCTTTACCAACAGTAATGAATTAACTTTTACAGGGCATCCAAGGAAGTGGAGGAGGGGACTATGTGACACAAAGGTAGCAAGTATTTTTTTCTCTCCAAAGGGTGAGTCAGGAACAGTTTTGCCTGAATACCTGCTGCTACAAAAGATTTGAATATTTGCAGTCTTGCCATACACTGCGCCTCAGTGGCCATTTTGACTTTGTATTTGCCTTCTGTGACACAACTACACCAATACTGAAAATGACTTTTCTTAGTGGATTTCTAGGGAAATAGGCCAGTACTATACAAAAACAAAGCACAAGAAAGATGCCTGTTTATATCATAAAAATACTGGCTTTGGACATTGGTAGTTTCTAGGAAAAAGGGTTTGAGTTTTATGAAGTGGTGGGAGAGGGTTGGTGAAAATAAAAAATAAGGAGAGAAAAAAAGATTAAAAATTGAGGCCACACCTCTATGCACCTGTCACTCACATGGTTTTAGCAGTTTTGTGCTTTCCTGCTAAGCTAGAAATGTAGCCTGTCATGGTACTGTACCAAATATCAGCAGACACAGAGAATCCTCGAGGGCAGAGGAGTGCCCCACACTTTTGCAACAGATCTATGTACGCATCCAGAAAGAGCTGAGCTGTTTGCTACAAGAGCATTCTTGCTATGGATGCAGATCTTGCAGCATCAGGGTTTAGAGTGAGCTACACATACCTAAAATACACAGGGATAGTCAGAGGTTTGATGACTGCTGTGCTAATTGAGGCTGAGGAAGCGTGGGGTTATTTAATCAAATGGTTCCCAGCACAGACTCCTCTCCTCCAGACAACATTTTTTTAACATTCTTCAAAACAGACACAGTATCAAAACAAGCTAAGGTCTCTGAGCACATAAAACACTTGCCGCAGCCAATTGAGAAGTTTGGCAACTCCAAGGAAAGCTAAGAAAAGATTCCACAACACAGCCTTCCAAGGAAAGTCAGCTTTGCCCTACCAGATGTCTCCAGCCTAGAACTGCATCGAGCTTGCCTACTGCAAGAGATACTGAGGTCTCTTGGGGCACTGAGCTGCTCATCCACAGCACTTTGTACTCTATAGCAGCGCTGTCAGCTCACACCGACAGGCTCAGAGGACTGCTCTGCCCTCCCTTACTGTACAATCACATCTCCCTCCCAGAAAACTCCTTTTTACTTTCTCATTTTGCCAGAGCACAGAGGTAAGGTTCAAGTTCCTGATCCTTCACCATGTCAGCCTGTTTTCCCAGAGCAATGTCACCAGAACTAGAAATAAAACTGGAAATAGACAATTGAAGTCAAAATGCTTCCCACACCAACATCCCTGCTGAAGATGATTACAGAAGGGATTATCACCATCCTCTATGCAGCTCTGCCTGTCATACCTACAGGTGAGGCCAGCACAGGCTGCCCAGACAGATGACCCTGGGCGGCACTACCAACACCAGGGACCACGAGCTGGCAAGATGCAAGGGATTTGACATTCTCTGTCCTTCCCAAGAAACACCTTGGAGCAAGGCTCCTGAGAAGACCAAGATCATGCAGAAGCATAAATGCCTTGGCTACAGTTTTGTCCTCTCCAGTAAACAGAGCCCGAGACAGATCTCAGCAGAGATGCCAAGACAAGAAACTGCT
Organism: Illadopsis cleaveri; assembly: GCA_013399915.1. Lineage (NCBI taxonomy): Eukaryota > Metazoa > Chordata > Aves > Passeriformes > Timaliidae > Illadopsis > Illadopsis cleaveri. The sequence goes on along the minus strand of VXBB01005092.1, from coordinate 27,716 downwards.
CCAGCAGCTGTGGCCAAACAAGCAGAGCAGAAAAATGCCTTTTGATCGTCATAACTACAAGAGCATTTCAGTTTGGTACAGTCAAGAGAACAGGACTGCAGTTCCTAGGAAGAGGAAAACCACATTTTCTTGTCAGACAACCGCAACTGAGATCTCCACTTGGCTAAGGAAGGCAAGCGCAATCCTCACCCTCCCTGGAACAGGCACCGGGCAACTGGGACACAGCAAGTTTGTTTTAGATACCCAACTTCTGGCATTTGGTGAGGCAGGGGAAAAAATCTGCAAGGTCAAACCTTTATCAGGAAAGGGAAGAAAACCTTGTCATAGCAGCAGGTTGTCAGCATGATGGCAGCACAGCTGCTGCCCCCAAGGAAGCCAACATCCGTCCATTAATGACGGAATTTATATGGAACCCAAACACACGCAAGGTTTGTCCCAGTTTTGCAGTGACCCATCTCCATCTTTTCTCCGCCCCCACAGCCTTTTTTAACAACATGGAAAGGAAAGAGCAGGAATTTAAAGTGTGTCCCCATCTATATCCAACATTGGACATCTGAACAACACGACTACTGCGCATTTAAGGAGAGCATCAGCCCAGTTTCTAACTGCAGATCTCCCCTTTTCTGCCCTGTGCAGTCCAAGACACGTTGCTCTCCAACAGACATCATAAGTCTCATCTTTTGCAAGACAAGAATCAGAAACAACACACCAGCTGAGCAATACAATAGTTCACTGCTGAGGTAGAAGGGATTTCAACATGGAAATTTTCTGAATGAGAGAGAGAGTAGAATTTGTTTTCAGGTTGGGTCTTTGGTTTGTCTTCCTCAAATCTCAAAAGCAGCCTAGTCAAAACCCTCCAGTACAGGTGAAAAAGATCCCTGCAAGTCTACTACTAACTTTGCTGTTACATTTGAGTGGTTTCATTTTGAAGGGAAGCTGTGAGTTTTTTTAAAAAACAGGATTTTACAGGAGGGTATGACCAAACTAGGGGGCTGGGGGGAAATCAGCTCCTTTACCTCATACAAACCAAACAAGCTACTTACTTAAGCCTTCCTGAGGAATCCTATAAAAACACTCCCAGGCCGGCACTAAAAAGATGCTGCTTCAGAAGTACAGAGCACAGAGTTTTAGCCAGCAGCTATAAACCCCCAGTAAACCCAATAGCATGCTCCCACTGCAATTCTCCTTCTGAGAAACTTCCAAGCCTGATATCTCAGGAAGTTAACTGGTCTTTAGGGTACCAGCACACAGCCTGAATGTTTTCCCCAGTCACCTTTATTGGTAGAACCTCAAAACTTGATGAATGCTTTCCCAACAGCTGCACTGCCCTTCCTTCCAACAGCTGAAGGTGGCAGCTAGCATAACAGACTAGAAAAAAACTCCAGAACACTACTGGTAATATGTAGTGAGGAGGAAGAGGAGGAGAGCACAGTCCTCTCACTCAAGGACTAGTCCAAAAGATCCAATAATATGATTTGCCAGGAAAGGACAATCACTGTGTTGAGGTCAGATGCTATGATAGCATCACACTTCCTCAGTAACAGTGAACATCTCCTTTCACAGTATGCAGTGCCAAGGGACACAAAGATCATAAGGACGCTTGTTACCTCCAACATCAAATTCAACAGACAGAAAATGAAATAAGCTGCAAACATCCAACATGAGTTTTAGAAACAATGGAGGTTCTGGAGCACCAGAAGAGCTTCCTATGGAAGGCAGAGGACTCTCTTTAAAAAAAGCCAAGATTTAATCCCTTGCTGAGACTAAGTTTCTTGCCAGGTTCCCTGTATACAATTCTAGGAGGCTTTATTGCAGCAGGTCAGCCTAGGTAACTGAGAAGGTTGCCTTCCAGCCCCTCACAGAATAGCAGCAGGAGTTTAACATGTGGCAAAGCCACCTGGCTCCAGTTACCTCAACCCATCCATGAGGATGGATGAGTGTACAACAAGAGCAGCTTCAGGAGCTGCACCTGAAAGAACCGCTTGTGAAAGCCTGGACACGTGGTGCAATAAACTTCTCCCTCAGCCTGAGGAAGCCAGATGCCAGGACAGCAGGCTCCAAAGCAAACTGCCCACATCCTCTTAAGCCAAGACCACCTCACCAAGGGGAGCAGCGTGTGTGGGGAGGTATTGTCAAGCACTTACTCACCATCCAGATACCTAGTAGAACCACTAAATCCAAACGGTATAGCTCATGGACTAGCCAGGGCATAAAAGCAGCTTTCAGGCACTCACAGCTTGGGCTGCATTTCAGTCAGTTCCTCACACACCAATAACCACATGCAGATACCCCAACAGCTCTCAAACTAGACATCCACTTCCCTTTGATGCCATACAACAAATTCAAACAGGCAAAAGCACTACCTTCCCATCAAACAGAAAGAGAACACTTGCTACCAGCATCTCATTGCTCCAGGGTCTGCTGCAACACAGACAAGAAACGTGAGAGACAAAGGAGCTGGCCGTGCCCTGCCATGTATCTGCCATGTCCCAGACACCTGCAGTGAGCCAAAGCAACACCTGGCCAGACATCCACACCTCAAGTCCAACCCAGCACCCTCAGGAGCCACTAGTAGTTTAACTGGACCTGGAGAGCAGCAGCTACTGGATCCAGGAGCTAGAGCTTGCAAAGGGGTTTTCCAAGGGCACTGCTAGCATACCAAACATTTGTCTCTATGATATGGTTTTGCCAAGTGGTAGGGGTAGCCTCAAGGGAGCTAATGAGAATACTATCTTGGTTATTCATGAGAAAAAAAACAAAACACAAGCAAACCACCAGCTATTGTCTGCTCACACTAAAGCCAAAGCTGTGAAAGGCTTTCTTCATCTATTGAGTAAATGGGCAGTTTGGGAAGGAAAGCAGTGAGAGAAGAACACAAAGGGGATAATTTAAGTGAAAAGGTGATGGGGAGAAGCTGCTGCTGAGCTTTCCACACAAACCTGCACAGCGTGGTAGACACAGGCACCCCAGAAATACACGGGTGTTGACAAAGCAGGGACAAGTTGGCTTCCCCAGGCACTGTGGGTGTTGCACCCAGCTGCCAGCAGTCCTCACTGAATTCAACACAGTTCTGTGACCAATTCAAGAGTGTCAGGGACACTGCTGAAATCAATCCTTACAGTTAACATTTGCACAGCTGAGCAGATTATTGAGGCCAATGGGCCCTGCACAAGGAGACCTGCATGATGCAAGATAATACTTTACAAAGTCCAGTCTCATACCTGGGGATATGACTGTAAACCAAACCCACAAAAGTAAGCTGCCATTCATTTGTGCAACATGTCCAGCTCTGAATCTCCAAGGACATGACCTGAGGTGCTCAAGACCAATCTCTCATGCTTGGGCCAAGGCAGGTCCCCTGTAGGTCAGATGGATTGGGGAGGAGAAGCAAGGACTGGAGGCTCTCCTTTCCTCAAGGCTCAGCAGAGGAGCAAACTTTTGCAGACAGCGCCCTGTCCCACCAAGGAAGGCTCCCACAGACTGCAGGAATCTATGGGACCTGATGGGATTCATGAAATACTCCTGAAAGAACTGGCTGATGTCATCGCAAAGCCTCTCTTGAGGATTTCTGAGCAGTCATTGGCCTGATTTTCAAGAAGGGCAAGAAGGAGGATCCCAGATACTACAGGCCTGTCAGTGTCACTTCAGTGCCTGGTCAAGTGATGGAGAAGATTATTCTGAGAGGTACTGAAAAACACCTGAAAGTGTGATGACAACACAGTCACCACTCACAGCCAGCACAGCTCCATGAGAGGAAAGTCCTGCTTATCAAAACTCATTGCCTTTCATGACAAGGTAACCCAGCTAGTTGATCAAGGGAAGCCAGTTGGTGTAATCTTTTTGGATTTCAGTGAAGCTTTTAATACTGTCTCTCACAGGATCCTACTGGACAAGATGTCCAGCATTCAGCTGGATAAACATATCATGTGATGGGTGAGCAACTGGGTCAGGCACAAAGGGTTACAGTGAATGGTGTGGTATCAGACTGGAGACCTGTCACCAGTGGGGTTCCACAGGGCTCCATCCTCAGCTCTGTGCTCTTCAACATCTTCATAAATGCCTTGGACACAGGATTGGAAGGGATACTAAGCAATTTTGCAGATGATACAAAACTGGGAGGAACAGCTGATGCCCTTGAAGGCAGGGAGGCCCTGCAGAGAGACCTGGACAAGTGACAGGGTTTGGCAATTACCAACCATGCGAATGGTTTCAACAAGGCAAAGTGACAGATTCTGCACCTGGGATGGGGCAATTCTGGATGTAAAGACAGACTGGGGAATTAGATGCTGGAAAGCAGTGCCACAGAAAGAGACCTGGGGGTCCTGATCAATGGCAAGTTGAATATCAGTCCACGGCCATGAGAGAATTCCATCCTGCATCTTTCCCTCAGCTCCACCAAACCTTTCCTCTGCCACCACAAGCCTTTGTAACCATTAAACACCACAAGGGTAGTTATGAAGACTGCAGAAATTAGGCTGACCAAAATAATCCAAGTAGAAAAATACACACACAAACTGCAAAACTACATGGATAATAGAGATATAAATTACCAGTTCCCCAATTCCACCACTGCATTGCTGTGCAACTAGACAATGTTTTTTTGGGAGGGGTGAGGAAGGGATCAGGCTGCTGACAGGATTTTTTTCTGCAGCAGCATCAGCTTAAGAAGTGATGCAGAACTATGATCAAACATTTATGTAATTGAGGGGTGTACCGAGTATTTCTGAGGGAGGTGTAATGTCTTTCAAAAGTTTCTACACACTTGAGGTTGTATTTAGGATTTAGGGAGTTTCAAACAAGTCAGGGGGACAGAACAATACCAAGGTATGCTTTACCTTCTGAACACAGGAGTTAGGAGCAAGATCACAAGCTTCCCCTGCATGCAAGGGTGAGTTGAGACAGGTGCTCAGTGCAGACTCAAGGTCTGAAATACCAGACACCCCCAAGCCCTGAGCTACAGGGCACCTGTCAGCTTCCAGCTCAAGCACCCAGGAACCCTGCAGAAGTCAGCAACATATGGGACCTTGGATTACCATTTCCAGTTCCTGGGAGCAGCATAATCCACAACACCGATGCATTTCTGCATTTCCTCTTCCCAGCATACATGCATGCTATGCCTCTGATTAGTCTGAGTCTCAAATGAAAAAAAAGTATGTGCAGGAGCTGGGATGTATGGCAAGAAGTTTGTAAGAGCCTGCATTTACATGAGAGAATTTAAAGCCCCTTCATGCTTCAAATTAGGCCACTCTAGCCAAGGAATTCCTCAAGCTACATTAATAGTTGTGAAGTAATTAAGGGTGAGGCTTTTTGTTAGTAGTTTTTTTGAGGGTGGGAGAAGAGGTTAGTTGCTGATTTAGGGTGCTTTTCTTAAGTCAAAGCTAAGAAGCACAGCTTTAATTTCAAGGAAATAACAAAGTGTTCAAAGCTTCTACTGCCAACGAAACTCCAGTGCTGTGATAGGACTTTACATTTAGATGCTGCAGCCACAAAACATCAGCATTCAGCTCTTGATCCTACAGCTGCCTGGTCAGATGCTCTCTCAGGAAAGAGAACCATCTCTTATTTGACTCCCAGGTGGGGATGGGATTAATGTGGCGAGACTTTGAATAAGGTCGTCTTTTGACTCAATAGAGCAGCTTTTAACTTGTTCCAGGATTCCTCTCCAAACACCTGGGAATGCTGTTTTCCTGCAAGCCTACAAAGACAGGCCTGAAGAGGTAGCATGCATGTTAGCCACTAGCAGACCTTTGCACACAGAGGGGTATCAGCTCTCAAATTCAAACAGCATCCCTCCACCACACAGCATCCCTCACAAAGCACCACCCCAGCAAGCTCTGCACAAGCAAGAGCCACCTGATTTTATAACCACCACTCAACAACCCTACAAACAACACTGGGGCCACCAGGACATGATCTGCAGTTCCGAGCTGAGAAAAAATCCAGCCCCAGCAAGGATGCAGATAACTCTCCACCAGGACTAGAGGAATGCAAGCCAGAGTCAGCAGCCTGAAGCTCCAAACCATGGCCAAGGTCCTTAGTGCTGTGCCAGGAATCTCTTTTCCTGTCAGCCAGGGAATAGCTCTCCCCACACTGTCAGTTGATGTCCCCACTTGACCTACACTGAACAAAAGAAATTTAAGCACCAAAGTTCATTTAAGCATGTACTGGAGGGGCAATCAAGTTGTAAGTGAAAATATTGCCCTCAATTTTATAGCCACTAAAAAAAAATTAAAAAAAGAAAAATTCTGTTACTACCACACAGCTCCCTATTAACTTTTCCTTACTCCTTCAAGGTAGAGTCAAGAATTAGCTTCCATAATTATTGGACTTCACTTGTTGTGCTATGTGAGAACTGTAAATTCACAATTCCTTGTCCTCTTAGCAAAACATGAGCCTCTTCTTTTCCCTCAAAGGGCACACAGCTCACTTCTTTGCAGAATATTCGTACTCCACCATTCACCACAAGAAACAGACGTCAAAGGTCAAGGGGGTGGAATTTTTTTTTCAGCATTTGAAGATAAAAGTACCTTCATGGCCACAAAATTTGTTGGGCAGCTTAGGGAGGCCATCTGTCTCTGTGGGTGGTACACACAGGCACTTTAGAGGGCACGGACAGCAGTGGAACAGAAATTCCAAGACAAACCCCCTAAGTACAGGGTAGGCTGGAGTGCATACCATTCCTGGACTTCTGGGCAGAGTTGGTTTTGAAAGACAAGCCAACAAGAAAGGAAATCCCTGCAGATGAACCCAATGGCATTTCCTCCACACCACTTTCAGAAAGATGAAGCCGAGCAGCTCCTCACCAGGGAGCAAGTAACACTGTACTGGCCCTGTGGGTTAATAATTGACAGCAGGCACTTCACCTGCAAGTAGGCTTGTAAACTTTTACAGTATTAAGTATTCCAAAAATGCAAGACTGCTCCAGGATATAACAATCAGCCTGCACCACTTTCCCTTGCTGCCTGATGCATCTGCAGGAGCACAAACAGGACTGGTACCTGGCCTGGTGTCTGGTGCACTCAGCTCACACTCCTCCCAGTGAGGAGGAGAGGAGAGATGGTGTGTGCACAGAGGGTGCTGAGGATGATCAGGGATCAAGATCAAGGAAGGGAGTAGAGAAGGGTAGAAAGATGTGGGCACTTCAGTTCCCTCAGTTCTGTCCCCTTTATCAAAAGGAGGAGCAGTTCCATATGAAAAGCCATATGTAAAATCTAGAAACTGTATGCAGAAAGGTCAGAGGCTAGGAAAACATGCTCCTTTCAGAAAAGCACACGCCCCAAGGCTTCGGAGACAGACTTTACCGCATCAGTTTGTGAATGTTGTCAATACTGATGGTCCATCCTAGACTTTTCCCTCACCTCTAACGAGAAGTACCTGGCATTCCTGGAGCTTGCTGTTCACTTCTGTCACAAACAAGCAGCCTCTTAATGAGCTGTTGCTCTGACCCATGTCATAAGTCCTAGCTGAACTTTGCTGGCAACACATCCCTTTGCACCACCAAGCAGACCCTTGTAAAACAGAACACGGCACCATTCCCATAACTCATCTGGAACATCAAAGGAGACTGCTTCCTACTCGGCAGGGAACAGCACTTTTTTTTTTTTTTTTCGAAGGCTACTGGAAAATTGCCTTCTGCAATTCCACGGGTACCTATTTCTGCAGCACCATCCTCCAGAGGTGAGGCAGCAGACACAGGCAGGGGAAAAAAGTATGGCCTATGACTAAAAATGGTTAAGAATGTGGCTGAAAATCTCTTCCCATATAAGTCATTATCAGTTCCTCCACAAGTCAGAGCTTTTTTCCCTATTCCATGACTACTTCATGGCACGGGGTGTTTGAAAGGTGCTAATGCTCAGCTGCCCATTGTGAACAAGTTCTGCAAGTATAAGACTGGGAGCATGGAAAAGCAGCCCAGATGAGTTGCAAGAAGTTGTAGAGATGATGAGTTGCAAAAAGGTGGTTGTAAACGCAGTTTTGTGAAGTGCTGCTGGAGAGACACTGGGCTGGGGGCCACAAGTCTGACACCTCTCAGTGCTAAAGAAGCTGCTCTGGAGGAGACTCCTCAGTTTCCCCAGGAGCTTCACACTTGCAGATGCAATTAACACCCATTTAGCCGGCTATCCCAGAACTTCTTGGGAGGAGTGATCAACACTGGTGCTCATCCCATTTGGTGACGGGCAGGAGAAACTTACACAAAAGGGCATCAGGATACCTTGTACAGATTTCAGGACAAAGAAAATGTATTCAAGAACAAGGCTAATTTCACACAGGCTGGAGGCTCTGGCAACAGAGCTGGTCTGCAAAGTCTGTGTAACATGCTGTTCCAGCAAGTTCTTGCAATCAAAGCAGCAGGACAGTTAATAATATGTTTTGCTACAGAACAAGGTAAAAACTCATCAGCTCAATCTGTTTCATCAGTGTGCATCACTATAGAAGATGGTGAGGTTGAAGAAACCCCAAGGAGAAAGGAAGGTCAGTGTAATTCCTCAAGTCCCTGGGAACACTGAGCAAACAAACTGCACACAGGGGAGAAGGAGAAGCCTGGAGTGTCTCCAGCACGATTTAGCTAGAGAGGTACAGCACTGCACTATGGTGCACCAATGCTTGTCCTGCAGTCCCTTCTGGCTGCCCTACTGGAAACAGAAATATCCCAGAAGTCTATGAGTGGGCTCAGTCAGGCTATGAAGGAAGAATGCAATTAAACACACATTATGAAGTTCCTTCACCAGAAACCAGCAAGATTTCAGCAGCTCTTGCTCAGGGAAGAGATCCAACTACCTAAACCCATGGCTACAAGCGTGCTAGAAACAGAAACCAAGGTGTCTATATTCCATGGAAGCTTTCCTTCTGAGGAGTAGAAAGATTTTAAAACAGCATAAATGTTGATACAACTCCAGGCAAGAGCAATCTGTTCAAATTGTTCAGTTCAAATGCTGACCACATGCTCTTCATTAGCACCCTTGATATGGGGAGGCATATTTGAGCAACAAGATCAGGTGTCAAGGCTTACAAATGCAGGCTGGAATACAGAGAAGCCTATTCCCACTCCTTAGCCCTCCACTGACTCCCTCAACAGTGAACAAAGTACCAGTGGCACCAAGGGATGCCTGACCAGAGAGCATTCATCAGATTAATCGGTAAATACTGACAACCTAGAGATTAGCTTTATAAGGAACAGGTCCAACAAATACCCAAACCAGCTGGAAGAGAGCCCCTTCCACAGAACATGTCTGCATCTACTTTCTTTTGTGAGTGTGTGCAAGCTACTCAGGTCTCTCAGTAAGGTATTGATAATTCCTGCAGGAAGGTACAGGGTTTTCAGAAACAGGTATTTGTTTTGAGGAAGCAGCTGTTCCCTTCCTGAATTTTCAAACTGCAGTTCAGCAAACATCCATGCAAATGGAGATGGGTAACAGGGGTACAGGGAATGTTCAAGCACACTTTTATCATACAGAACTGCTATTTCTGAGTACAAAGCTTGTCTTGATTAGATTGACAAAAAAATCACTGACCAGCTCACAGCCATCTGCAAAACTTGAACCCTGATTCCAAAGGTGTACACAGCCTTTCCCACCAGCTTCCTAGCCACCTGGTTCATAAAGGCAAGCCCACACCAGAAAGGACAGTGTCCTGGTTTTCTCCAGGATTGCGTTACTTTTCTTCCTAGTAAACTGATGTTTGGGTTGTTGCTAAGTACTGCTTACTCTAAGTCAAGGATTTTTAAGTTTCCCATGCTCTGCCTTTCAGTGACGAGTTGCACAAGAAGCTGGGAGGGAGCACAGCCAGGACAGCTGACCCAAACTGGCCAAAGGGATACTCCATACCACAGAACATCATGCTCAGTGTATCAACAGAGGACAGCTGGCCAGGAGCCACCAATTACTGCCTGGGAACGGGCTGGGCATCAGTCAGTGGGTGGAGAACAACTGCATTGAGCATTACTTGTGTTTTATATCCTTCTCTCTTCCCCTCTTCATTACAATTATTATTATCACTGCCATTATAATTAGTATTATACTGTACATTAATTAAAATATTAAACTGTTCTTATCTCAACCCACAGATTTTACCTTTTTTCCTGATTCTCATCCCCATCCTACAGAGCAAGGTATGAGTGAGAGGCTGTGTGGTACTTACTTGCCAGCTGGGGTAAACCACAACTGAAAGAAAACACTGAAACTCCTACTCCTTTAAACAGCCCAACACAGGATGAACCATCACAGTCCTGCTCCTCATATACCTGCTGCAAGGATGAGCAAAAGGGAGGAGAAGGACCCACTCTCAAACATTTCTAACTTCAGAAAACCTATAGACTAACTATACTGCAGCCCAGCATTCAGTCTATGTGAAAGATCAGTAATTACCACGTGTATTACATGACATTAATTTTCTTGAGCTGTCTAGACTAGCAAAGCACTAGGGTGGGAAAGAGTACTCACTAGATAGGAAGGCAATATGGTTAGCAAAGGAGGGGTTTCTCCAGCAAGATCCTTCCTACACAGTTTCTGCGGCATAAAGACAGTACTGAACTCTGGATGACAAGTATCATCAGTGTCACTATTTATAGAGAAAAACCAAAGCTGCAAATCTAAGCCTCCACTTGCGAAAGTATCATCCTTTCAACTGAAAAGTTATCTACTTTTGCGCTCCTCCACCTTTGTTTCCCTTTCAAAGTCTCACCACCATTCCCACCCAACCTCCTGCATTTTCCCAGGCTTGACCTTTCCCACATCTCTGCTGCTCCCTGCTCTTTACCCACACATAGGACCAGAAAGCATTTGCCCTGCGTGGTAACCCTTCCTACCAGAAGCAGCAGAGCAGTCAGTGAGCTGAGACTTGGCACCACACTCATCGAGACTCCTATTTAATTTTTACCTCCCTCCCTCCAAGCTCCTGAATCAATGCCAAAGGGAACGTTTGTTTTGGCAGTCAAGTCTCCCAGAAGAAAAGTTATAGCCAAAGTGCTGGGGGTGGGACCAAGCCAGCCTATTAATAGGCTGATTAGAATATGAATCTGGGGAACTACTCCCAAATATGCTTACCCTCCTGGACCTAGGGCTCTCAGGGGTGGAGTGGAATACCTAACTCAGCACTTTCAACTTCTTTACTGCATCTGGAGCCAAGGAGGGTGGAAAATCCTGTCTGTACCCTGCCTTGCAAAAACATGGTTTGCCAGAAGGGCGGCTGAGCTATTGTTTTCTTCCCTTCTCCCCCAGAAAACATGTTGCTCTCATACTTACATAGCAGCTCCCTCTGCCTCACCAGAAAAGACCTAGAATTGAAAAGCTTCCATCTTGGATTAAAAAGGGTGATACCAACAATTTTGCTGTGAAGAAAAAACCCCAGAACTACTCCAAGAAGCAACAGTGAACAATATTAAGATGTCTCAAGTCCCTTCTCACCACCAGCTTCTCCAGAGCACACTAGATTGCTGAGGAAGACAGACTCCATGGATTGTTGGTGATCAAAACTTTTAAGATATTTGAGAGCATAAAGAGACAAAAGGTTTTGATTTCAGGAGACAGTCAGATTGCTACACCTGTTAAATAAAGCAAGCTGCTTCCTTCCACGTGGCAGCTCAGAACCTCTCCAAGACCCCTTCAAAAGTGTTAGGATGAGGCAAGCATGCATGGTGGCAAACAGAGCCCAAAGGCAGCAGCAAGGGATATATGCCTACTCCATCATAGTTGGAACCATCTCTCCAGCACACCCACAAGGCTGCTTCTCCAGCCTTCCTGAAATCCAGATTGTCCTTGCATGTCTTCACATTCTCCCATCAACACACCTCCCACTCCAGCCCCATGCCTCAACCAGAGAATCAGGGGCAGAAGGCAGCACCTTGTGATCCTGACCTACATTTCACCATAAAGCATGACAAAACCTTAATGAAAACTCTGCAAAATTATGCTGTGAAGATGATCAAATTCTCATTTTTTTTCATGTTTCACAAACATCTCACAATCTTAAGCCCTTAGAAGCTGAAGGAGATATTAACTACGTTCAGTTTGTCACATTGGAGCCACACTCTTTATCAAGATCAGAAGCTCTTACAACTTACACACACATAAGACAAACTCTTTCTTAGCTGGGAGATACCCAGCCCCTGATCAAACCTACAGCTTTACCTTTGCAGTAGTAAATATGGAAAAACACACAAGTTTCAAAACACATGTCAATACACATTACACTCATCTGTCAAACTAAGGAAAAAGCAACACTAAATTAGCATTATCAGACAAGCTTGATGAGACTCTTCTGTAACACAAGACATCCATGTGCTGCATGGCTTGCATTCAATGTACCAAATGAAACTGAAATCAGCTTGCCAACAAACGAGAAGTTACAAGTTTTCATACATCTCAGGTTTTACAACTCTTTCCTGCCTTAGCATCACCCAAGACATTTCAAAACCCTGCTGCAAAAAAGAATTGGAGAAAACACTGTTTCTAACACATGCGCTATTTAAATATTCAAGCCTTGATTCTCAAGCAAATTCTTTGCCTCCAATGGCAAGTTAGACATGCAGGCTTTGGCAGGTGTAGGATCTCAATTCCTCTGAACACAAACCCACAATCTACCACCAAGCAAACTCTCTCAAACCAAATCTGCTGTATGTGCATATATGGGTAAATACAGACACATACCAAACTTTCTCTGCAGAATTCACTTATGATTGAACTGCCACATCACACCTCAAGGCACAATATTGTGGCACAGGGAAACCCTGGTGGTCATCTTTCCATCTCTCTCATCATATATGTTATGCTAGATCACTGACCACAGAGGATTAAGCTCAAAAAACTGATTTCACAAGAAAATCAATTGATATTAGTACATTTCTTGAAATCCTGAAAGAGACATTTAATTAAGTCAACGGGTGCACTTCCAGTATAGAAGAGGGGCTTTCACCTTCACATTTTACAGAGAAGGAAAACAAAGCAGATTCCAGATTTATTTTACCCAAGAGGTCTCGAGTTCTTCTTTACCCAGGAGAAAACTCGGGGACTTCAGCTTCAAACACTAAATCTGCTTCAAAGCAATTCCACTGCTAAGCTAATGGCTGCAGGAGACTGTTCCTATATCCACTTAAACCAGCAGATGCTAATCTCTTCATCTGCCACAGATACACATGCCATTGGGGTCTGGACAGGATAAGCTGAACAGATGTTTAAGTGCACATTCAGCCTGGGGAATCATCTCCAAAGCTCAGCTGCTAGCTTCACAGGACACAGGAACTAAGGGATTTCTGGAGAGCTTTGCAGGGCACAGGAACTAAGGCAATTCAGACACCTGTCCTTTTTTGTACCCTTGCTGAAGGAAGCACTAATGCCAGCAGGAGGGTAGAAACAGCACGTGCGTGTCATACCTACGGCTCCCAAATACTCCCAGATACATCCAACCCAGCAAACTGACGGCAAAAAGAGCATCATGTCACAAAACCTTCAGCCCTTGCCACATGGCCGGGCCTGCTGTCAGGAGTCTCTGAGCAGTTATGTGTGGCCTGAAGGGCTGCTCCCAAAGCAGTGCCTGGCCTGTACAATCAAAATGCACAGGGCAGCCTCAACTACACAAGGAGAGCTCCCCATTTTCCTCCAGTAAGGAGGCACGGAAAGAAGCCCAGAGAAAGATCTTAAAGACCTCATCAGGCATTGCCCATTGACCATCCCAAAGTTATGACTTCAGCATTTTTCATTTACTGAAATGCACAGGACTTCTCGGATGCAGGTACAGCCTCTCCCACACTCAGAGAGGGGGCAGGGAGATTCAGGTGGGTAACTTTGGAGGGACTCTAGGAAGTCTCCTGGGGGAAGATTCAGGAACCAGCAACAACACATACTGAAATACAGCTGATGCATCAGAGCCACACTTATCTACACCACCAGACTCCAAGGGCTGGCACCTACCTGAGGTGTCCCAAGCTGTAGTATCGCGACTCCCCGTCCGTGGAGCGAACCACCTTGACGGTGAACATGGGCTGCAGCTGCCGCAGCTCCAGCAGCACGATGGCCAGGTAGTGGATGAAGAGCAGGGCATCCACCAGGGACACGGCGTACTGCACTATCCCTTGGTAGTTGGTGTCCTTCGAGTCCAGGATGCGAACGCCGTAGAAGAGCCAGTAGGAAAACACAAAGAGGAATATGAGGACCAACAGAAGGGCCCGAAACACAAACACCCTTGGGAGGTCTGCCTTGGGCTGGCGGAAGAAGAGAGCCCAGGTCCCAATCAGGAGAATGAGGAGTTTGAACGCCACAGAGATGAACAGTCCCTCACAGACAGTACCACACGGCTCCAGATCGTCTCGCCACAGGATCTGGGGTAACAGAATGAAGGCAATGGGGGTAAGGAAGACTAGGAGTCCGAGAACAGCTGCCACTGTTAAGCCCAGGTAACGTTTGCAGTCCAACCCAACGCTGTCTTCCAGATCCTTACTGATCCGGGCAATGTCCTCCTGGGAAATACTGTGCTCAGAGGTGCCTGTGATTGCCGTCGTGGTCTCACCCCAGTTGTCATCCTGAAGGAGGAAGAGATAAGTAGAAATAACATTGAAACAATCAGGCTATTCCTTCCAGATGTTCTATTTTTCTTGCCTGGAAAGATTGCTGTGACAGCCTTATGTTCCAGAAAAAATACACAGCAAAAGCAACACCTTGAACACAGTGAATAATCAACCCTGACAATTAGTAAGGCTTTGGAAACAACAGCAACTTGTCCAAACCAGTGACTATAAACATTAGGTGTTAAAAGCCCATAAATGCAGAGCAGGTAGCTCAGCTTGCTGTGCCACTCACTGTACCCCCAGAGGTTCTTCTTCCAACACATTTAACGAGTAACATGACATAAGTCTTGGAAACTGTAGTAATCACCAGTTCCCATGTCCAGGGCAAGGACTAGTATTCTTCCAACCCACAAATTCTGCAGTGCAACTGCACCACAAAAGCACCTGGAAGGGAAATTTTCATTTCAGCGTTTCAAGCCAGTTGTTGTTACACAATCAAAAACATGTTCACACATTATTTTTCCATCCGTAACAGAAGCAACCGCACCTCCAGCAAGTTCCTCCACTTCATTGTCTTTTATTCTCCTCTACAGTAGCACTGCCCTCAGTAGCTGACAATCTAATAAAGGTTTAGTTAAACCAACACATTACAGGTGATCACAGAGGATATTTTCAGGTATGGGGCTTTTAAGTTTAGAGGATCCTAGACTGCCAAGTAGCTCTGGTATTACAATCCAAGCCATTGTCAGAAGCCACTTACTCACAAAGAGGCTTACCTGAAATACAGTCACCATACAGGCAAGTTTCAGATTACATTACGCGTTCTGAAAGTCTCATTTCTTCCCCAGTTAACATCAGACAATGTCTGCATTGGTTCTCCCATGCTACAATGCCTTCAACTGCTCTTTCCAGGTGCTGGCACAGCCAAAGAGTTACACTGACATGTACGGATTTGACTCACAGCTGCTGCTGGACTGACTCATGCACATGGAGGCTCCTGATGCTTCCCACAAGTGCATGCCGAAGAGTGGCAATGCATGTGGCTCTGCTGCTTGGCACCTGGCACCTCTGTAGCCACAATGCTCATTCAGAACCACAGTTTTGCTTTTCTTCCTGAGAATATTTACTTGCAGCCTGCGTCATTAATAGGATTTACAACTTCCCTCAGACTTCTCCAACTGCACATGCTGACTAAAACAACTTATTTGAAAGAGACAGGCATAATTCTAAACCTTTAGTCACTTTTTTTTAAGAGCTAGAGGAAAAAGTTTGGGAAAGGAGTAGACTGAAGCAGCACAACTACTTTGAACAACTCCCAACTCCAGGGATTTATCTTCTAATGCGCTCCAAGACATGAATGCCTCCCATGCCTAGAGCAGTAGGGTTTTGAGACAGACCAACCACAAATAGTCAGCATCTTGAATTAATATGAGGGTTTTTTTGAGTCACTTCTCACCAAAGCAGAGGCCCCAGAACAGATATCTGCATTGTAGTATGTCCTGAAAGGCAGCATATTCCTACCACACTGCCCTCTTTAACAGCGTCTCTGCAATTTAAGCATTTCAACTATTTTATGTTTATGCATTAAATAGTTTTGCATAGTTTCCTCCATTTGATGAGCTGCAAAATTGTGCAGAAAAGAGAAGGGACAGGAATACCAGAGCAGCTTAAGGCTACATCCCAGAAGACAACACGCAACCCTAGTCACAGTTTAGTCCTTACAACTCTTTTCACTTTGCCTAATGCAAAAAAATGTGCATTTATATGGAGCCACAGACTCAGAGAATGCTTTGGGTTGAAAGGGACTTTAAAGATAATACAGTTCCAACCTTCCTGTCATGGGCAGGGACATCTTCCACCAGACCACGTTGTTCAAAGCCCCATCTAACCCAGCCTTGGAACATTTCCAGGGCTAGGGCATCCATGACCTCTCTGAGCAATCTGTTCTAGTGCTTCACCACCCTCACAGCAAATGATTTTTTCCTAATATCCAATCTACACCTACCGCCTTTCAGTTTAAAGCCATTCCCCCTTGTCCTATCACTGCAAGCCCCTGTAAAACATCCCTCTCTGTCTCTCTTGTAGGCTCCTTTCAGATACCGAAAGGTCACAAAATAAGGTCACCTCAGTGTCTTCTCCAGGATGAACAACCCCCCCTGTCTCAGCCTTTCCTCACAGGAGTGGAAATATGAGGCCAAATCTGTAGTGGTACATGGTTGTTGGATCTAACTGAGGACACTCTGCTCTCTTGGAAAAAAAAAAGTCTGGCTCACACATCAACTTATTTAGCTTCGGCTTTAATTGAGGAGGTCTGCATGAAAACAAGGACTAGGGAATTTACCAGTGCCTTTAGAACTATTTGAAATAATAGTCAGGACTCATGAAAACAAGCATCTGATTACAAAATACCAAATTACAGGACATGAAATGAGCATACCAGTAGCTACACAAATACTGGTACAAGTACCACCATATACAGTTGGGTTGGAAACTGCACACTCTTTTTTTTTTTTGGTAAAGGCAGAACATGGAGCCCCACGGCCCAGGAGGTGCTGAGGCATCCTGCATTCTATGTCTTGCAGCATCAGCCATTCTTTGAAAATGAATATGCACCTTCACATCACCTGCCAGAGCAGAGAGGGCACTGCATCCATCATTGTGCATCCAATGCACAATGAGATGATGGAAACAGATGCTTCTGATGCCTTGGGAAGGCTGACCTGGAACAGAGACTAGACAGAGCTAAGATAATAAAGTAGGTATTTATTAAAAGGCCTTAAAGGATACACCTTGGGCAATACAAGAGCCTGGCCAGGGCTACACACAAGGTGGACTTAAAATGGTCACAAAATGGATGACCAGTCACGAGGTCTCACACTTCTATAAGTTTTGGTCCATTTGCATATTGGGGTTTAACTGTCCAATTACAGCTTCAGATTGTGACGTCCCATCTTTGTTGTCTCTCTTCAGTCCACCATTGTTTATGCTTTTGGGCCTGAAAACTTGTACCTGTTGTCCTTGGTCTCTAGCAGGAAAAGGATTTGTTTACTTACTCTGTGAAGGAAGCTTACTATATATGAGGCTCAGAACTACACACCTAGGCAGTACAGAATCTGAAAAACATGGAAGCTAAAACTTAAGGCATCATTTCTATAGAGCTTGGCAGGTAACACTCCAGAGGGAGAGCCCAATTAGTGCCCAAGGAGTTCACATCAGCACTGGTGCTGTCAGAAATAACACCCTCAGAACAAGACAGAAGCGACTGAGACCTTGGCTGTATGCACAAATACAGGACACACATGCAAGCAATTCTTTCTCCCTACTCAAGAGCTAGTAAGCCACATGCTCTGTTCCACAACACACACTCCACTGTTTTGTTTCCATGCCCTCCTTACCTGGCCCTCCTCTGCCCGAGAGGCGTCATTCCCGAGCAGCGGCTCTGCAGGAGGTGTCTGGATAGTGACGGACTTCTCAGAGCGACTGCCATCTTTGCTTCGGGGAGATTTGTGTCTGTCCCGGCTCCTTTTTCAAACAGAGGAGGAGGAGGATAATGTTACCAGTTATTCTGTGGAGCAGGGCCTAAAATGTGCTGCATCTCTACCTGCAACAGGTGCCCCAAGCATTAGATCAGTGAAGTTTGTCCATCTCTTGATGAACACACACAGGCTGCAACAAAACAAGCTCTGGAGGAGGCAGAAAGGGACCTTGGCCAGATGAGCTGACAGTCTGGAGGCTGGGACAGACCACTCCCTCAGTGATAGCAGAGGAGAGGACAGGGATCCATGCCCACCACCTCCTGTTCTCTTAAAACAGTTTCCATCAGTGCTGTGCTTAAAAGGAAAGCCTGCATTCTCCAAACAACTGGCAATTCCATTTGGAATTTACTGGTCTACACAGTTCTCCACCTACAAGAAAGTGTCTTGCAGAGACATGCCCAGTTAACACAAGGAATTAATCAATAGGGCTTCAGTTCCTGCAAAGCAGAGCCTTGTCATCTCTGACCTTAACACTGTAGGATAATTGGTGAAGTTTATTTCCACTGGTTAATAACCTGAAGTTAACCTCTCAGAAAGAAAGCAAGAACATCAAGGGTACAAGGCCAGTCTTTATTTCCAGAGCACCCTTGCAGACCTCACAGCTTCTCATCTGAGAAAGTCTCAAGATGAATTAAGCCCTACCAATCTGCTCACCCATGTTTTCCTCCCTGTTCCCACATGGACAGAAAAGCAGCCTTTGCACTGGAAACCCTCACTGTGCTCAGGGACTGGCTCAACCCTTGCGAGTATCCCAGCTCTGCCTCTCTCTTGGAATTACCAAAGCCCAAAGGTCTCATGGGATGACACTTTTTCCAGTTTAAGGGCTCTAGGACTTTTATGTTGTTTTTGGAACTCTGAAGGCATCTTTCCACACAGCATTCTAAGTTTAAAAGGGCAATCTGTACTGGGGGTTGGATGCTAAAGAAGGGAAAAAGGGCAAACAAGAGAAGTTTTACTCAATAACTGGACTGTGAGCAAAGAGACTTCAAGGAAAAAGTCTTTCCAACCACACAGGATAACTGCTTCTGAATTGCAAAATTATTTTGGACCAGCTCAGTAATAAGTTGCAAACACTAAGTAGCACATATTTTACATGCAAAACTAAGGATGTTGTAGAAAAAAAAAGAAAAGAAAATGTTTCCAAATCATCAGAAGTTTCAGAGCAGATGGGTTTTCAGGCTGTTGAACTACCACAACAGAGAGAACTTGCTATTCAAGTTCAGAAAAGCCAGACTTCTAATCCAATCAACGCTGATAAAGGATTTGTTGCCGACTCAAGTACCACTCAAATTCTGTTTAAAAAAAACTCAACACGCCATTAACAGGGTAGCCTGGAGGAGGGTGGGGAGAGGCAGGAAACCTTGTTATTACAGAATAAAGAAAAGGCACCAGAAGACAACGAGCAATTATCAGTTTAGGAAGTCTAACAGTCTTCTCCCCAGATATTGTATTCATCCCTCACCCTTTAAGAGGGGAGTTAGGTGATCTTTTCTTTCTGCTGGCACTACACACATCTTTTTGGCCACACAACTCCAGCATGCATCCAACAGGCTGAATATCACTGAATCACCAGCTTCAAGTCTCCTCACTGTGTTCCCCATGAGGACTTTCCACATGTATCTCCTCCAGAGACACGGGTCCACTGATTTTATCCTGGCTTACAGTTTTTTTCCCATAGGACATGTCCTAACTTAGAGCAGTAGGTAATTAAAAACAAACATTTCCTTACCCTTGTCTGTGAGCTTTTTTGGAGTGACCTGAGTAGTGGGAGTATCCCGAATATGTTGATTCTGTATCCATTGCAGCAGACATGGGGTCTGCACAGAAGGGGCACAGGTTTTAATTAGAAGATGACTTCCTGGTGCTCCTGAGGTGAAGTCCGTGGTGAAAGTGCTTTCCTGGGTACTCTTTGCTTCCCAGTCATCGGTGAGATCTGGTCCTCAGAGACTGAGTGAGCTTCATTTAAAAGGAATCTGATCAGAGGGGAGGGGAGGGAGGGTGCTTGGCTTTTCACAATCGACCTAAGAAACAGAAACAGGCATGGAAATGCACTCTAAGCAAAGCAAGACATCATTCCTACTGCAGAAATTCCCTCACTCTGTCCACACATCACACTCATCAAGCCTGTCCTGGTCAATACCTCTCTTTCTGATCTAGTGAAATATATGCATTTGAAGAGCTTTAAATGAACTCAATGCATCTGTTTTGCAGAGTTTAGCCCATTCATCCAAAAATCTGGAAGAGACAGTCTAGGTCACCTGATAGAGACAGTGACTTGGAGAAGGCACAGCAGCCTTATGTACCGAAATTCACCCACAGAAAAAAGACCAGGCTTGGCTTTGACACTACATCTCTTCTCCTGTGTGACACAGCCCAAATAACCCCAGATTCAGAACAGCAGCAGCATTATAGCCTATTTACAAGGGGATGGGGTGGGGGTGAGGACAACTTCCCTAGGAGAAATGCTGGAGAGAATCAGCCCACCATGTCTGAACCTGCTTTGTTTTCACAGCTGCAAGGTGTGCCCATTATAGTGGCATTGGTTACTACACAACCAATGGCACTATGAACACCTCCCTCTCTTTGTAACCTTTGCCTCCAGAAGCTAATTCGGGCCTCGAAGAATCCAATTTTATTAAAAATCATCTCTATATATACACATACTAATAATACTGGGGAGAGTTGAGATCATATATGGGCCAATGCTTCTTACAATGTACTTCCATTTGGAACAGTAGCTGAAGTCACATCTGTAAAGGGCACAAGAGGGTCATGTTTTTTGGAACAGGAGCAGGGCAACATTGGAACAATTCCCAACATGTCGAAACCCCTGAGTCCTGTGGGAAGGAAGGGTAGACATCATCCCACTTTCCAAATCCACATCCTGCATTAGGTGGGAAGAGAAATGGAAAGGAGGAGAGTTAAGGAGTTAATCACCGGTTTGGGGAAACATGCAAATAGGGAAGGGGGAAGGGTTGCAGCTATGGACAGAGGTACCTTGGCACAGCCCAGCGCTCCTGTGGCACACAGGAGCACTCTCACATGCCTTCTGCCCAGGCAACTGCTGTCTCCAGCCAACACAGGACTAAAGCCATGCCGTGCTTTCAGAATGGGCAAAAGACCACTTTAAAATTAAATTAGATCCCTCTGTAATTTTCTACTCACAGCAGTTTTCAAAGCTGTCAGCAATAAAACAGGCAATCACTGCTTTCAGCTCTCTCCTTCCCCAAAGACAGAGGGACAACAACAGAAATCCTGCTTTGGCCAAATACTCTTGCCAGCCATCAGATTCCTCCACTAACACCTCCAGAAAAGCTCGCAGCATAGCAGAGAGCTCTACCACATGGAAGTGGTGCCAAAGAACGAAGCCTCTTCCCCGCAGGGTTCCTTGGCTGGCGGTGCAATCTGCAACAAAGTAAAGCAGCACCCCCACTCCATCCAGAGCTGCAGGTTATTTGCAAAACACTTGGGCTTTCCAGGGCTCCTGGAAAGCAGAAAGGCATGGGGACCTTTTGTGTACAGGAGTCCCAAGCTCTAAGGGCATATTGTGCCTCGAGAAAACTTTAAGGCATCAGTGAATACAGAAAGGACAAATAAGGATGGGACCATAAGGCCCGATTTCAGGAGCAAAGGAATGAGGATGGATTTAAATACAGTAAAACATAAAGCCAAGGCACAGCACAGTTTGGAAAATGGCATCATTAATGTAACAAGAATAAAAATCCCCCAGCCTAGAATGCGATGTTAACACTCGTTAACTCCCTAGATTTGCACTCAGCCTGTAGCTTACAGCTCCAGCAATAGGCTGTGACTCATTAAAGCTGATTTTTTTCCTCGACTGTCCTGCTAGGCAACGACAGAAAAATCCTTTCTCTGTATTTGTCTTTCTCTGATAAATGGGGGAGAGGCCACGACCCCCCTACGTTCAAAAAGCACTGTGAGGAGATGGCTACACAGGACTTTACAGTCATTAGGCACCACAGACCAGAAACACCCTCAGTTGAACAAAAGGTGACAAGTTATTGTAGTCTTAAACCACTGTCTGTGATGTTACTGGAGTCTCTTTGAGAGCAACCATTACCTTCACAGATACATACCACTGTATTACAGGAATAGGAAAAGCAAGGAGAGCTGCTGGCATACATCAGTAAGGGTTACATATTCTTCCTAGCCCTCTAGGAAAGCATAAACTCTCACCCTTTTCCTCTAACCACACAAAAGAATTTTCCCCCAAATCCCAGGTTAAAGAATCAGAGCTGAGATGCAGACCAGGAATAGAGCTCCTCTTTTGACCCCTCTCACCCCATCAGCACAGGATCATACTTCTCTGGAAACATTTCTGCAGGTAGAGGCTGCCATGGAAATGCACAGGCTGCCTGGGCAGGAACCATGAACAAGCAGTGCCCATTTGATGGTGAGGGAAGCAAGGCTGCACTGGGCACCAGGCAGAAAAGACCAACACAGGAACATCAGGGCAAGTTGGATCACGCCAAGTTTCCTTTTCTGTGTAAGCAAGAGCAACGGTTTATGACAGCTCTGTGAAAAGTCAACAAGGCGGCCCCCAAAAAACATTAAGTCTCCTGGATCACCATCAAAAGCAGTAATCTTAAAAGTATTTTCCCATCTAAATGATTCTATGATGAATTCAGGAACTCTGCACCTTCTCCTTGCCCCGACTGCAGGATACACCAGTGGTTAAATAGATCTTCCTGTTGAGGCACTCACATACAAAATATATCTGCCCAACCTCAGCTGGAAAAAGCAGACCACTGGCTTTGCCTGGTGCCCAACTGAGACTGATTGTCAATAAGGCTTCCTAGATTTGTCCAATTGAGGGTAGCCTGGATTGCTAGATGGACACCACTCCCAGTCAAGAAGGGAGAAGCACAGTCCAAACACACACTTCATTGCCATGCCAAGGCATGGCACCCACCTCCTGGTCTATTTCAAAGAAGGAAGGCAAGGCAGCCTTACACCAGAAAAGCTTCTGAAACTACTATGGAAAAGGTAAGGAAGGGATCAAAAGATATTTAACATGCTAAACTACATCTCTGGATTGGAGCTCTTCCAATGGCATAGACAGAAGTCAACCCTGGATTAGCCATCACCCCAAGAGTGCACACTACTAGAGCCTGAGGAGACCTAGGGAAGACAAACGGTACACGTGTCCTTCATAACACAACCATACCCAAACTAAGCACAGTCTTTACACACCTCCACTACTAAATCACTGTTCATGATGATTCCTACCCTACCCCTCTGGGCAAGGACAACCTTTCTGCTTAAAGCAGCAGCCCCATCACCTGGGGCTTCATCCCTTCACAAAAAGCATGAATTCAGAGTCCACTGTAGACAGTCGAAACAGCTTCACAAAAGATCATTACATCTCACAGGACTCTGCTGAAGGCATGGTCTGTTTGCAGAGCTTCTGGCCCTGCATGAAACAAAGCTCTGTTGGCCTGAGGGTACAGTTGCACTGTATTTCAGCGTTGACAAGAAAGCTGGTGTAAGTAGCTTCCACCTCCACACCACGGTTCACCACTCTCGGTTGTGTCAACACAATTCTCAGCAAGCAAACAGCACTGCTGGAAAACAAAACAAAAAATCCCTTTTCTCCCCCCTGCCATGCTTTTGTCTTGGATCCTTTCCGTGACCTAGTTCACAGCACAGCTCAAAACATCAAAACCAACATCAGGGTGAATAGCAGCACAAGTGAACAGCTAGAGGGGAGATGGGAATGCCTCCTCTGCTCCACCATGACAATTGTATAAACTGTACACCCAGAACTTTGCTCCCGTAGGGCCAGCACTCTCACTTTGCCTTTCCCTTACTGATGACGGAAAGAAATGGAAAACAATGAAGAAATTGAAAACAATGGTAAGGGCACCCCAATGTAAATTTTGGGACCCTGTGCTGGCAAGGAGGACTGTCGCACCCTGCATGACAGTGAAGAAATGTAGTTACCCCTGAATACCGCAGAGATCACTGTAATTACAGTTTCTACGCAGCTACACAACTCATTGTAACTCCCTCTTTTCATATGCTCATAAATCTCAAAAAGAGTTCTTTTGAATTGCTATTTTCCACACTGGAAGCCCAATCCTATTTCCAATGAAGTTTGCTTTGTGATCGTCTTCAAGGGAGCTCAGTTTGGCTCCCAGCCCAAGAGAAATTTAAAAGAGCAAGTTACATCTTTAAATCAAAGAGGGCAAATGCAAACAACAGCTCCTTTTTACATCCCATGCTTTCCCAATGGATTTTCCCCTGTGAAGTTGAGGCAAGTAACTCCAGAGCAGCTCATCTTTGAAATCTTTGCACTTTGTTTCAATCTTGCTCTGTTTAAAACTTGCAATCAATTAGAGTTGGTTTACCAGTGAGTTCATGAAGTTCTATGTATTTGGAAGTGCCATCTGGAGCACAAGCAGCCACAAGCGTCCGTGAGGATGTGTGCACAATCCAGCTCCAAACCCCGCCAGCCTCACTCGTTAAACAGCACCAGCTGTCTGTGGGGTAATGGATGCCCACGAGCTATTGCACTGAGAAATCTTTTTTTCCTTCGTTTAGTGAAACGAAGAGCTTTGCAAATCAAACACACCGAACTTCAAGCACGGAGGGTTCAAAAGCAAAAACAATTAAGGCTAAGCAGTGAGGAAGCTTTTCCAACTCTGGCACTGGCTTGGCTGCACAGCAGTGCTGCAGCACATTCCCATTATTCACTCGAGGAAAACGAGAAGTTGCGTAACTTGCTATGCTCAACTGTAGACATAGTAAGACCTATGAGCAATGCCACAGGAACCTCTTGCTTTTGAATTTCGTGAGCATGCCCCAATCCAGCAACTTGATCTGTAAGCACAGAAGTTCATCCATGCTAATCTACTCGCAGAGCCAAGACTTCCAGTTTCAACGAGCAATGACCTTTGGAAAACAAGGTTTTTCTAAAATACGTGTATTTATTTTTGCATGTCATTAAATAAGGTCAATCTTGGCCTTCAATATATATACAACTAAACCAGGGCTTTTACTTTTTGGTGGTGGCTCTTGATTTGCAAGTCCCTCATTTTAAAAACAACCCATTTAGCAGTCAGGAAATTCAAGCCCTCTAACAATAGGTTCTCTTTTCTTTTGCTTCTCAGAGGCTCCTCAGAAAGATTTCACAAGTCCCTTGGAATTTCCAGCCCCAAAGGTGAAAACCATTAGTCCATGATATGGATATTTCAGAAAGAAAAGACACTTGGTTCATTGAAGCAATCCACTGTTTAATCAGAAATGCAACAACAGAGGTCTGAAAACACAGCAACTGACAAGAGAAATACCCAGGCAAAACCACCACCCAAGTGAGCAGTTTCCAAGCAGTAACCCCCAGCCTCTTTCCCCTCCCTGTGACACAGCTGGAAGCTCTCTGCATGGGGCCCATCTGTGAAGCACTTCCCTTGAGGATGTCCTTTGCCCACTCCAAGAGCCACATCTGTGCTGTCCAAGCTTCTGAAGCACAATGAGCATTCAAGACTATCATGCAAACTATACCTCAGCGCTGTCCTGTCAGACTGGTGAAAGCTTGTGCTTCCTCACTCATGGGTCTGTTCTGTGCTGCCAGAGGTTCCATTGCTTCTCTTAACCCCAGAGCCATGCACTGTGGTACAAGGTATTGTGGCCTCAACTTCAGGACACCAGAGCACCTGGGACTGTGCACAGGAATACAGTTTTGTCCATATTGACATTTAAAACTGTACTGAAACAAAAAGAGTCTCACAAGACACTGCTGACTCTGCTTATCCCAGCAGGCAGCACCTGTACCTAATTTTCAATATTTACTTTTAGCCATAGCACTCAGATACTGAGTTAGCATTAAAAGGTATGAACTGCAAAAGGTTTCTCTACTGAAAGAGCATCCCCTCCTTTAAGACACTGAGTATCTGCCAGCATTTTTTATTTAAATTTAGAACAAAAAATGAAGTCTACAGACCCTGAGCAAATCCCCAGTACACAGCACAGTGGGACTCCACAGTATGTTGTCACCCTCTATCTCCCTCATGCTCAAATCTGTGCAAGTCCAATGCCATTCTGTCCCAGCAAGGAGAGAGGGCAAAGGTGTTGACCCCTGGGGAAATAACCACTGATTTTTAATTTGACCCAAGTCAGAAAATTCTGACATATGGGCTAATCAGGAATTAAAAGAAGTAGTAAGATAGTTTTTACACAGGTTAATTTTCTTCTTTTGAGCGACAGTACCAGACATGGAGAAACATGAGCTTACTTACTTCCCACCAGCAGAACTGGACATCACAGTCCTCCACACAGGTCTGCCTCTCAGGTCCCCACACAGCAGCACAAGCCCAGTAGCAGCAAAGCCACACTTCTGATACCATCCTTTGCTTTGGTTGCAAGAGGTGGAGGTGGAAGGCAGGCTACAACAATACAACATGCAGTTCTGCTAGGACAACTGCAGTCATCTGGTGGTGTTTTCCTAGTACTGTATCCCAGTCTTGCAATGACAGTAAGCCCTCTCCAGGTGCACATATCCATAAGATAACAGCCACCAGGAACAACTGCCACGACTAACCAAACCCAAAAGGCCTAAAGCAACCACTGGGAGCTGCTGGTCAGTGGTTGTGAGCAGTTAGATATTTGCCTGGCTGGTTCCAGTACAGCCTGGAACTATTCCAAAATTTCAGCTATAGGGAACATTTTAAAAGCAGGCTTTCTATAAGACTCCATTCACATTTATTTTTCAAAATTAACAACTGTAGTGATCACAGAGCCAACGCCGGCCTCGTAGCTGTGGCCAGCTAAACAGCCAAACCCCAGTGGAGGAAAAGAGCCAAGCGTGGTCAAAACGAAGCTTTTCAAAGGCGGCAAAGCACTGCTGAAGCTCCCTACTCCACAACTCTCCTCCTTGAAGTCAAGCTGAGCTCACAGGCAATGATATCACAGAACACAGTTCATAACATCCTAATTTGCACTTCCAGCCAGCATGACTCCATTTCTTAACTCTTTATAGCTGCACAGACCTTGTGGGCAGTTCATTACTGACAAACCCGGGGTCAAAAAAATCCCACTGCTCCAAACAGTCATAGAATCGCCCACCTGCCTCCGCAGATCGAAAACCCGGCCATCAAGTCACTTATGCTTTCACAGACTCTAAAATTCAGAGAGTTCAACCCTTGGCATAAGGGAGTTAGTTCACCACCTTGACAACCTTCTGAATAAAAAACCAAATCCCCTGTGTTATTTCGCAGCAGCTCTCCTTCCCGTCAGTTCTGCACCCCTCCCGCGCTGCCCAGCGGGATGAGCCCAGACACAGAGCAGTTTGTTTTACACGGCGTGGGCAGGCAGGGCACCATCAGCAAAGCATTCACACCAGCGCGGAGCCTCTCGCACGAACAGCGCACGGTTCCCTGCAAGGCGAGCTTCGGCAGCCAGAGCGCTGCTCGCCGCGCGGGGCTGCGCCCGCGGCCCTCGCCGGCACCGAGGGGCTTATCCCGGGATGCCGAGATCGCAGACCCGCCGTCCCAGAAGCCTCACGGCCGGCAGGAGGGAGGCCCCCGCCCGCCTTCCACCTCCGCCCAGGCACGGGGACCAGCCCGGAAAGCGCCGGGCAGGGCAGCGGGACGCGGCGGGCTGGCCCCGCAGCGGGCACCACTGGGGCTCTCAGCCGCACCGCCCGGCCGGGCACGGGCCCTGCG